>JAPWDM010000004.1:50480761-50513261 GCA_035578155.1 Brachynemurus nebulosus
ATGCTAGACTCCTTGGTCCGTGTTTCAAGACGGGTCCTGAAAGTACCCAAAGCTATAGCGTCGCTGACAAAAAGATTATTGTTCAAATTAATACCTAAAAACTGACAGTAATATGGTATGATTTATTGGTATAAAAACCAAATAAAATCATATGTTTTATTAAGAAATATAAAAAACCTAATAAAACCCATATATACTCGTTTTAGGTAATGAACGTGTAAAAAAAAAAATTTTTACACTTAATCTTATATTATGAATATTTATACCGTCAAACAATTAATTAGATAATATAGGCATATATTACACAAATAAATAAAAATTTATAATATAATATACAATGCACAAAAATATTTCATAAATCAATATTTAACGGGTCGCGACGTCCTACAAGATGAGAAGTGCATACCTCGTTATTATACACAACATATAGTAGTGCAATAATTTTATAAATTATAAATATACCATAAAAAATTATAATATATAATAATAATAAATTTTGTCACTAACAAATACAAGTTGGTTAATATACGATAAAAAGTAAATGAATCTCATCTTTCGACCTTTCGGGTTTTTCAGGTTTACCCCTGAACGGTTTTACGTACTCTTGAACTCTCTCTTCAAAGTTCTTTTCAACTTTCCCTCACGGTACTTGTTCGCTATCGGTCTCGTGGTTATATTTAGCCTTAGATGGAGTTTACCACCCACTTAGAGCTGCACTCTCAAGCAACCCGACTCTAAGGAGAGATCCACCTGTTATTCAGTATATAGTCACTACGGGCCTGGCACCCTCTCTGGGTATATGGCCCCATTCAAGATGGACTTGGACTTATTACATAAAATAACAGGTTATATAAAAAATTATGGATCCTCCCAAACACTACATTCCCCGAATGACCATTTTTATTTAGCCATGGGGTTCAGTGATGGGCTTTTCCCTGTTCGCTCGCCGCTACTAAGGGAATCCTAGTTAGTTTCTTTTCCTCCGCTTAATAATATGCTTAAATTCAGCGGGTAATCTCACCTACTCTGAGGTCGCAATTATAAATAAATAAAATAAAAATGTTTTTTTTTTTCAATATTTTCTTTATAAATAAATATAAAAAAATTTTATTTTGAAAAAATAAAAACACTATTAGTAATTATTTAAACCAAAAAATTTTATCTTATGTTATTATGTTAAATTTTTAAATATTATTATTTAATATTTATATGAAAATTAATAAGAAATAAATTATTTCGTTATTTCATATTTTCATAAAATAAAAATAATTAGATATTTAAAACACATATATACATGAATAATTTTTGGTTTTCATTACTATATGTGTTTAAATTTATTTTTATATTTTTTTAGAAAATATTGTTTCATTTTTATTAAATTAAAATGATGTGATGTATTATTTGATTTTCTTATTCTTACACATTTATAATAAGTAAGATATAGAAAAATAATATTAAAAATACATACATTAAAAACATCATATAATTTAGAATGACGTATAAATTAAAAAAATATACGAACATTCATTTTATTATTTTTAAGATATATATTTTAAAAAATATATTATCTTTTATTAAAAATAATCTTTTAATATATTATTATATACGACCCTCAGCCAGGTGTGGTCCGGGAACAGTATCCAAGGACCGCAATGTGCGTTCGAAATGTCGATGTTCATGTGTCCTGCAGTTCACAAGTTGACGCGCAATTAGCTGCGTTCTTCATCGACCCACGAGCCAAGTGATCCACCGTTCAGGGTAATCTTTATATTATTAAATTTTAAAAAATATTTATATTAAATAAAAATTTATACTTTTTTTATTATTATAAAATAATAATAAAAAGACTGCAATAAAAAAACAATTTTTTTGTTTGTTTTATATTGACTTACATTTGTATAAAAGAATAAATAATAATATTTAATAAAATTTTATTAGATACAGTGCTTGCTTGTTTATTTGACAAAACATTAAAAAAAAAAAAATTTTTTTTTAAAGAAAACTCATTTATTAAATAACTATATTATAAATAAGACATATTGAAAATAACTTGTTTTGTTATTTTACGAATATGCTATTTATTTTATATAGATTCAATAAATTTTTAATATTGTTAATATAAAAAAAAAAAAATTTATATATTGATATATAAAAATAAACACATATCAAAAAAAAAAAAAAAAATTAAAAAATCAAATTAACATTTGGATGTAAAACTTTATAACCAATAATATATTTAATATATTAAAAATTGGTATCCAAATACGTGTTTATTTATTACAATATTATAATTTTTATATTATAAAAATTATATATTTTATAAAGTAAGTTATAGAAAAAAAGTAAATTTTTCTTTTACTTACATAAAAATATAAGGAATTTATAAACAAAATATTTTAACAAAACATTAATATATATAAAAAATCACAAAAATCAAGTTTTGTTATATTTCGTTAATGATCCTTCCGCAGGTTCACCTACGGAAACCTTGTTACGACTTTTACTTCCTCTAAATGATCAAGTTTGGTCATCTTTCCAGCATCATCGGCAATGTCTTTTAAAAACATTGCCGCGCACCAGTCTGAAGACCTCACTAAATCATTCAATCGGTAGTAGCGACGGGCGGTGTGTACAAAGGGCAGGGACGTAATCAACGCGAGCTTATGACTCGCGCTTACTGGGAATTCCTCGTTCATGGGGAATAATTGCAAGCCCCAATCCCTAGCACGAAGGAGGTTCAGCGGGTTACCCGGACCTTTCGGCCAGAGGAAAACACGCTGATTCCTTCAGTGTAGCGCGCGTGCGGCCCAGAACATCTAAGGGCATCACAGACCTGTTATTGCTCAATCTCGTGCGGCTAGAAGCCGCCTGTCCCTCTAAGAAGAATTATTTGTACGCCGGCAGTAAAAACCACATCAAAAAACTGATGTCACTTTAGTTAATGTATCATGTTAAATATATCATTAATGCAGATTAAGTAATTACACATAGAAATTTATCCCCAAAGAAATAAAAAACATAAATGAATATTATCAATCATACATATTATAAATATATTAAAACAAAATATACAAATAACATTCAGTAACAATACAGCCGATGGGCCTTGAGATGCCGGTAATAAAGTACGTCTATTTAGTAGGCTAGAGTCTCGTTCGTTATCGGAATTAACCAGACAAATCGCTCCACCAACTAAGAACGGCCATGCACCACCACCCACCGAATCAAGAAAGAGCTCTCAATCTGTCAATCCTTCCGGTGTCCGGGCCTGGTGAGGTTTCCCGTGTTGAGTCAAATTAAGCCGCAGGCTCCACTCCTGGTGGTGCCCTTCCGTCAATTCCTTTAAGTTTCAGCTTTGCAACCATACTTCCCCCGGAACCCAAAAGCTTTGGTTTCCCGGAAGCTGCCCGCCAAGTCATCGGAGGAACTTTGGCGGATCGCTAGCTGGCATCGTTTATGGTTAGAACTAGGGCGGTATCTGATCGCCTTCGAACCTCTAACTTTCGTTCTTGATCAATCAAAACATTTTTGGCAAATGCTTTCGCTTCTGTCCGTCTTGCGACGATCCAAGAATTTCACCTCTAACGTCGCAATACGAATGCCCCCATCTGTCCGTATTAATCATTACCTCGGAAAAACTTCCGAAAACCAACAAAATAGAACCGAGGTCCTATTCCATTATTCCATGCACACAATATTCAGGCACTATTTAAATTTTAAAGCCTGCTTTAAGCACTCTAATTTGTTCAAAGTAAACGTACCGGCCCATCTCGACACTCAATTAAGAGCACCGCGATAGGATTATAATTGGGAGGCTGTCTCCATTATTTAAATTATAAAAAATAAATAACTTTAACACTTACGATAAATTATACTTTAATGTACATATTAGTATATAAAATTTAACTAGTATACTTTAAACTTTTCAAGTAAGTAAAAATATAAATAATAACTTACCATAAAAATAAAAATTTAAATAAAAATACAAGTATTTATAACCATATTATACAATATATAATTTATACCTCACCACCGGTAGGACGTCCCACAAAACATGCCAGTTAAACACCGCGAGCGGTGAACCGACAGTGTAGGACACAAATTCGACTACGAGCTTTTTAACCGCAACAACTTTAATATACGCTATTGGAGCTGGAATTACCGCGGCTGCTGGCACCAGACTTGCCCTCCAATGGATCCTCGTTAAAGGATTTAAAGTGTACTCATTCCGATTACGGGGCCTCGGATGAGTCCCGTATCGTTATTTTTCGTCACTACCTCCCCGTGCCGGGAGTGGGTAATTTGCGCGCCTGCTGCCTTCCTTGGATGTGGTAGCCGTTTCTCAGGCTCCCTCTCCGGAATCGAACCCTGATTCCCCGTTACCCGTTACAACCATGGTAGGCGCAGAACCTACCATCGACAGTTGATAAGGCAGACATTTGAAAGATGCGTCGCCGGTACTATAAAGACCGTGCGATCAGCTAAAAGTTATTCAGAGTCACCAAATTATTACGATGCACATATATTAAATATATATATGAAATTATAAAAAAACATAAAATATATTATAAAAATATGTTAACATCGATTGGTTTTGATCTAATAAAAGCATTCCTTCCATCTCTGGTCGGAACTCTGTTTGCATGTATTAGCTCTAGAATTACCACAGTTATCCAAGTAAATGTATGTACGATCTAAGGAACCATAACTGATATAATGAGCCTTTCGCGGTTTCACCTTAATATGGCTTGTACTGAGACATGCATGGCTTAATCTTTGAGACAAGCATATGACTACTGGCAGGATCAACCAGGGAACTGTATGTTCCAAACTTAATAAAATTATTCCAATTTAAAAAAAAAAGAAATATTTTAAAAAGTTTTTCATTTATTAATCAGTATGAAATTTCTTCATAAACTGATATAAACATATAAAAATTATAACAAAAATTGAAATAAAAATAAATTTATTTCTTTTGTTACTTTTTATATAAAAAATATTTTCTAAAATTTTTAATATTTAAAAAAATAAAAAAAATTCTTTTTTGAAAATATTCATATTTGAATAAAAACTATTACCATATATTTTAAGTAATATAGTTTTATTGAAATAATTCAAACATTTGCTCATAACTCTTCGCTAGATTGTATGCGACAATTTTTAAATATATAAAATATATATTTATTTAACGTTCGAATAACACACTTCATTCGCGCTTGGTATGTAGTGAGTTTCTGCATTATAAATTTATTAAAAAATTTATTTTATAAAATTGTTTGTCCACATAAGAGCCTAAGGCTTAACACCTATAGCCCATGGACTTGCTTTGACATAATAAAGGATAATATTAAAAAATTATAAAAATTATATATAAATGGTTTTGGGTTAATAAAAATATATGTGAATTATTAATAAAAATCATAAAAATTTTTAATAAATAAAAACACATATTTTTTTTAATACCAAAACACTTACTTTATATATTTTCATAATTTTTCGATGAAGTACCTTTACGATGTTACTGTAGTAAATAAAAATTATTTGAAAATATCAACTTAACAAAAAATAATATTTTCAAAAGAACAGAACTTAGTCAAAATAAAACTATTAATGTAATGCTCTTACAAACATACATAATAGCTATATATACTTTGACCGAACCGTTCATAATGTTTAAGTCAACTACACACATCGATATTTAAAAAGGTACCATCATCATATATAAGTTTTGGATTTTGCAGCGTGGTAAATTTTACTTTTTTTTATATTTTTTTGTTTTAATTTGTTATAAAAATGATAAAAACTATAAAATATATAATTATTAATGAAGTTTTTTAAAGTTTATATTAAAATATAAGAATTTTTTTTAAAATTTTTCATTTTTTTTTCAGTTTTTTTGATTTTTATATAGACACATAAAACATAGTACAGTAACAACACACATCGTAAGACGATGTTTGTACTCAATATAAGTCAGATGACTGCAACAACATCGCTTACATACAAAATCAATGTATATTTGAACTTAGAAAAAATTTTTACATATTAATAGTAAATGATTAATAGTAAAATTTTTAAGAATTCATATATTTTAAAACTTTTTTTAAAATTATCATGTATTTTCTTAAAATAAACAAATGTGGATAAGTATTTTTTATGTAAAAATAATAGTTTAAGAGTAAATTTATAATTTGTTATTTATGATGTACGTTTTATCAACTTTTATGAATAGTTAGAAAAATCATAATAAAACATTCACATATACCAATATTTCAATACTTTAACTTACTTTTGGTTAAAATATTATACATTCACCTGACTTTTGTTAACGTATTAAAATATTTTACTTCCATTAGTATTTTAAATGTACATTTTTCATACATTATCATAAGATACAAAACTATTAAAAATTCATAAATTTTAAAACTTTTTTTAAAATTATCATGTATTTTCTTAAAATAAACAAATGTGGATAAGTATTTTTTATGTAAAAATAATAGTTTAAGAGTAAATTTATAATTTGTTATTTATGATGTACGTTTTATCAACTTTTATGAATAGTTAGAAAAATCATAATAAAACATTCACATATACCAATATTTCAATACTTTAACTTACTTTTGGTTAAAATATTATACATTCACCTGACTTTTGTTAACGTATTAAAATATTTTACTTCCATTAGTATTTTAAATGTACATTTTTCATACATTATCATAAGATACAAAACTATTAAAAATTCATAAATTTTAAAACTTTTTTTAAAATTATCATGTATTTTCTTAAAATAAACAAATGTGGATAAGTATTTTTTATGTAAAAATAATAGTTTAAGAGTAAATTTATAATTTGTTATTTATGATGTACGTTTTATCAACTTTTATGAATAGTTAGAAAAATCATAATAAAACATTCACATATACCAATATTTCAATACTTTAACTTACTTTTGGTTAAAATATTATACATTCACCTGACTTTTGTTAACGTATTAAAATATTTTACTTCCATTAGTATTTTAAATGTACATTTTTCATACATTATCATAAGATACAAAACTATTAAAAATTCATAAATTTTAAAACTTTTTTTAAAATTATCATGTATTTTCTTAAAATAAACAAATGTGGATAAGTATTTTTTATGTAAAAATAATAGTTTAAGAGTAAATTTATAATTTGTTATTTATGATGTACGTTTTATCAACTTTTATGAATAGTTAGAAAAATCATAATAAAACATTCACATATACCAATATTTCAATACTTTAACTTACTTTTGGTTAAAATATTATACATTCACCTGACTTTTGTTAACGTATTAAAATATTTTACTTCCATTAGTATTTTAAATGTACATTTTTCATACATTATCATAAGATACAAAACTATTAAAAATTCATAAATTTTAAAACTTTTTTTAAAATTATCATGTATTTTCTTAAAATAAACAAATGTGGATAAGTATTTTTTATGTAAAAATAATAGTTTAAGAGTAAATTTATAATTTGTTATTTATGATGTACGTTTTATCAACTTTTATGAATAGTTAGAAAAATCATAATAAAACATTCACATATACCAATATTTCAATACTTTAACTTACTTTTGGTTAAAATATTATACATTCACCTGACTTTTGTTAACGTATTAATATATTTTACTTCCATTAGTATTTTAAATGTACATTTTTCATACATTATCATAAGATACAAAACTATTAAAAATTCATAAATTTTAAAACTTTTTTTAAAATTATCATGTATTTTCTTAAAATAAACAAATGTGGATAAGTATTTTTTATGTAAAAATAATAGTTTAAGAGTAAATTTATAATTTGTTATTTATGATGTACGTTTTATCAACTTTTATGAATAGTTAGAAAAATCATAATAAAACATTCACATATACCAATATTTCAATACTTTAACTTACTTTTGGTTAAAATATTATACATTCACCTGACTTTTGTTAACGTATTAATATATTTTACTTCCATTAGTATTTTAAATGTACATTTTTCATACATTATCATAAGATACAAAACTATTAAAAATTCATAAATTTTAAAACTTTTTTTAAAATTATCATGTATTTTCTTAAAATAAACAAATGTGGATAAGTATTTTTTATGTAAAAATAATAGTTTAAGAGTAAATTTATAATTTGTTATTTATGATGTACGTTTTATCAACTTTTATGAATAGTTAGAAAAATCATAATAAAACATTCACATATACCAATATTTTAATACTTTAACTTACTTTTGGTTAAAATATTATACATTCACCTGACTTTTGTTAACGTATTAAAATATTTTACTTCCATTAGTATTTTAAATGTACATTTTTCATACATTATCATAAGATACAAAACTATTAAAAATTCATAAATTTTAAAACTTTTTTTAAAATTATCATGTATTTTCTTAAAATAAACAAATGTGGATAAGTATTTTTTATGTAAAAATAATAGTTTAAGAGTAAATTTATAATTTGTTATTTATGATGTACGTTTTATCAACTTTTATGAATAGTTAGAAAAATCATAATAAAACATTCACATATACCAATATTTCAATACTTTAACTTACTTTTGGTTAAAATATTATACATTCACCTGACTTTTGTTAACGTATTAATATATTTTACTTCCATTAGTATTTTAAATGTACATTTTTCATACATTATCATAAGATACAAAACTATTAAAAATTCATAAATTTTAAAACTTTTTTTAAAATTATCATGTATTTTCTTAAAATAAACAAATGTGGATAAGTATTTTTTATGTAAAAATAATAGTTTAAGAGTAAATTTATAATTTGTTATTTATGATGTACGTTTTATCAACTTTTATGAATAGTTAGAAAAATCATAATAAAACATTCACATATACCAATATTTTAATACTTTAACTTACTTTTGGTTAAAATATTATACATTCACCTGACTTTTGTTAACGTATTAAAATATTTTACTTCCATAAGTATTTTAAATGTACATTTTTCATACATTATCATAAGATACAAAACTATTAAAAATTCATAAATTTTAAAACTTTTTTTAAAATTATCATGTATTTTCTTAAAATAAACAAATGTGGATAAGTATTTTTTATGTAAAAATAATAGTTTAAGAGTAAATTTATAATTTGTTATTTATGATGTACGTTTTATCAACTTTTATGAATAGTTAGAAAAATCATAATAAAACATTCACATATACCAATATTTCAATACTTTAACTTACTTTTGGTTAAAATATTATACATTCACCTGACTTTTGTTAAATTATTACAATATCTTACTTCCATTAGTATTTTAAATCTACATTTTTCATACATTATCATAAGATAAAAAGCCATTTCAATACTTTATATTTCATTACTGTATACATACAATGTACAGTATACATACAATATCATATAAAAAACCTTTCTAAATATGTAAGAAAAATAAAAATCAATATTTGTATTTTAACTACATATGTATATATTCATACATACTACATATATATATATTCAGTAAGATGTGTTAGGGTGGCACCCTTCTTTAAATAATAATACATATACATAATAACATACCACATATATCATATATATATGTTTAGTAACATGTATGTGTTTGTGATGTTTCCCTCTTTTTTATAAACCAGAATATATTAAATGATAGGAAACATAAAAAGTTTTACATATATATATTCAGTAAAATATGTTGGAGTCGCACCCTTCTTTAAATATTAAAACATATACATAATAATATCCCACATATATCACATATATGTTTAGTAACACGTATGTGTTTGTGATGTTTCCCCCTTTTTTTATAAACCAGAATATATTAAATGATAGGAAACATAAAAAGTTTAGTGTACGATAAACCGTCGTGAAGTTAAAGCACATAATATGTGTTGTTATATGCACTTAAACATTGTTTTTTGTGAACTTGTTTTTATTATTTTTTTCAATTATTCTTACAAGTGGTTACAACCATTATTAATTTTAAAAAAATTTGTAATTTTTTCCAAAACTATAAATTTTATATATAATAAAAGTGAACGAATTGTGTTACTTTTAACAAAATACATGTAAATGCGAACTTGTTTCTATTTTTTTAAACTATTACTTAAAAAGTGGTTTTAATATATATTAATTTTACAAAAATTGAAATTTTCTTCAAAATTATAAATTTTACATATAAAAATGTGAACGATTTGTGTTTGTGAAGTTTGTGGCGTTTGTGACTACTTTTTGTATGTGACCGTAATTGTTTAATTACAAAGTTTAAGTGCATATACCTTCATATATTATGTGCTTTTATTTCACAATGCTATTTTATATATTATAATGTACACTCATTTTACAAAAATTGAAATTTTCTTCAAATATATAAATTTTTAATATAAAACAGTAATAGATTTATCTTAACAAAATACATCAGTTTCAATTATCAATTTGTATCATTTACAAATAACAAGTAAGTAAAATTTTTTTCATTAACAAAACTATGATTAAGATTTTCTTTTATTATATATTTGTTTTTTATTTCTATTAGATATGAGAAATTATAAACGTAAAACTGAAAGAGGTTTTATATCTATCGAAACATTTAATGATGCCGCAAGAACAATAATTTCTGGAAACCGAAGTATCAATGCTGCTTCAAAGGAATTTAATATTAAACGTACGACACTATCACGTTATATAATTAAGTTAAAAGCATATAAAAATAAGGAAACGCAAGATTTACCGACAATTGGTTATAAAAAACCTAGACAAGTATTTTCTAAGGACCAGGCAATTGCATTAAAAGATTATTTACTACAAATGGCTTCGATATTTTATGGATTGACTCCGAAAAATGTTCGCCAGCTTGCTTATGAGTGTGCTGAAAAATTTAATATTAAAATGCCTGAAATATGGAAAATTAATAAAATAGCTGGCAAAGAGTGGCTTACTAGTTTTCTAAAAAGGAATCGAGAATTATCAATTAGAAAACCAGAAGCAACAAGTATCGGACGAGCGACATCATTCAATGTTCAAAATGTAAAACCATTTTTCACAAAATTAGCTGAAGTTAAGAATAAATATCAATTTACCGCATCAAATATTTATAATGTTGATGAAACCTCAATTAGTACTGTATTAAAACCTCCTAAAATAATTGCTGCCAAAGGTAAAAAAAATGTTGGCTCCATAACTTCTGCTGAACGGGGCACTAATGTCACACTAATATGTGCTGTTTCTGCAAACGGAAATACAGTGCCTCCTATGTTCGTATTTCCACGAAAAAAATATAAAAATCATTTTATTAATAATGGACCAAAAGGTTCTATTGGTGCAGGAAATTCTAGCGGTTGGGTAACAAATGAAGAATTTTTTATGTACATGCAGCATTTCATCGCACACGTTAAACCATCTATTAATAATCCAGTATTACTCTTATTAGATAATCATTCCTCACATTTACATGTACCAACCTTAAACTTAGCGAAAGATAATGGGATCGTAATGTTATCCTTTCCACCACATTGTAGCCATAAATTACAACCACTTGATGTGGCTGTGTATGGACCATTTAAGAAATATGCTTCAACTGCACAAGATTTATGGTTAAGAAATAATCCAGGTGAAAAAATAACAATATATGATATCCCAAAAATAGTAGCAGATTCATTACCATTAGCTACAACTAATACAAATATCATAAAAGGATTTAAAAAGACTGGAATATTTCCATATAATGAAAATATTTTTACTCAAGATGATTTCGCTCCGTCATTCGTAACTGATCCCCCAGAATCGCAAATTTTAACATCATCACCTACAATATTTTCTCCAGAAATAGTTCGACCGTACCCAAGGGCTGCTTCAAAAGAACAGGGTCAAACCAAGAGGAAAAGAAAATCTAGTGTTTTAACCGATTCAATAGAAATAAAAACATTAGAGAAAGAACAAAATATAAAAAAAAAGTGTAAAAAAGTTACTAAAAAAATTAATATTTGTATTAATAGTAATTGCTTAATATTATTACCAAGGATTTCTTGCTTAATATGCAATGAACTATTTTCAAAGTGTAGCCTCAAAGAAACGTGGATTGAATATCAGTTGTGCAAAAATTGGGCGCATATTAATTGCGTACCTAATACTAGTGATACATATATATGTATTAATTGTGATAATATTTCCATATAAATATTTCCAAAAAAGTTATTTATAAATGATACAAATTTCTTTAATATGGTTAATTGGATAAGGGTAACTTATTTAAGTCACCCTTATCCAAATAACCGTAATTTTGTCATATCTTTTGTGTGGTGTAATTTTTATATGTTCAACTTACCTCTGTAATGTCGTTAATTGGATAAGACTGATTTATTTAAGTGTGGTAATTTGACCATATCTTTTGTGTGGGGTAATTTTTACATGTTCAACTTACCTCTGTACCCAACTAACCCCGGTCTGCCCTAACTTATTTAAGTCACCCTTATCCAAATAACCGTAATTTTGTCATATCTTTTGTGTGGTGTAATTTTTATATGTTCAACTTACCTCTGTAATGTCGTTAATTGGATAAGACTGATTTATTTAAGTGTGGTAATTTGACCATATCTTTTGTGTGGGGTAATTTTTACATGTTCAACTTACCTCTGTACCCAACTAACCCCGGTCTACCCTAACTTATTTAAGTCACCCTTATCCAAATAACCGTAATTTTGTCATATCTTTTGTGTGGTGTAATTTTTATATGTTCAACTTACCTCTGTAATGTCGTTAATTGGATAAAACTGATTTATTTAAGTGTGGTAATTTGACCATATCTTTTGTGTGGGGTAATTTTTACATGTTCAACTTACCTCTGTACCCAACTAACCCCGGTCTACCCTACGATTGGAAAGAATGATAACTCATCAAGCAAATTCATACCATATGATGCTAATAATAAAACACCTGATATCTCTATATCTAGATTTGATGATAATGATGATGAAAATACATCTCAACTACAGCATGATATTGATTACTCTGAAGCAATCTTGAATCCGTTTGACCAAAAAAGGATAGCTGCTGCAACTGAAGCCATTCAAACCAAATTTAACTCTTTGAAAAGAGGAGAAAACCGTCATCAATCTGAAAACGAGAAAGATAGTTGGTCTAATGAAAGTAAGCAAGTAAATCACTTAACAGCAATTAATAACAATTGCAATGAAACAACCTCCTCTTCACAACTAACTAAACTTCTAGGAACTGCTTTAGATATTATAATGTTAAAAGAGGTTCGAAACGTTGACTCGGAAAATGAAGCGAAAATTGTCAATCAGGTTAAACCAATAAGCTTAAAACGTCATATAGCTTCAAATGAAAATGTCGAAAACGGGGCCTTAGCTAAGCATTTTAAGCAAGACAACTTGAGAGAGTCTAGAAATGTTAACATACAATCGAAAAAAATAAAATACTGGCATAATCCTAATACTTTAATAGATGAATTACAACGTTTATACGAGACTTCAGAGACTGGTGAAAAAATACTCAATATTATTCGAAGTTTAGAGGAAAATAAAAATGTGTTGTTGTTTAACGTTTATGATCGAGAAGATTTAATCAAAGAGTTAAATGCTTTAAAAGAAACTACTGTTGGTCGAGAAATATTCTCTATACTTCGCGAACTTCAAAAGGCTGATGTTATTGAACCACTAGGTGATTATCTGGATGAAACTGATAAAGAAGATGCTAGCGATTATGATGATGATGATGATGATGATTAATTGATTATCCACACTAAGAATTTACTGAATTTTGAAGAACGCCACCGTATAAGAAGCAGCAGCAGTTATCCCTCATTGAAGTGTATATTTTATTTTTATATTTTTTAACCCTGTAAGATAAAAAGGTTTTTTTTTCACATAAATAACACATATATGTAAATAATTATTGTTCTTTATTTTTTAAATATAAGTATGAATACAAAATATTTTCACAATAAATGTATATGTAATATTTTTTTACAATAAATGTATATGAAATATTTTTTTACAATAAATGTATATGAAATATTTTTTACAATAAATAAATATTAAAAATTGTATGATTTGTTTATATATTCAATAACACCCGAACGTAATTGTTTCATGCTTTCAGGTAACTGATCCCATACTTGACAAATTCGTTGTGCATATTCGGGTATCATATATGCATACAGATGTTGCACCCAAATATCATATTTCAATAGTTGTTTTGTTAAGTATAATAACATATCAAAATTTCTGACTTTTGTATACAAATAAGGATGAGTCAGAAATATGTCTTCAACGTGTGAAATCCGTGTTGCAAATGTCAATGGTTCACCAACGGGTGGTTGAAAGTTTTCCTCCATTTTCACACCATTCTTGCACATTTCACAGCGTATTTTCAAACCAGGTGGTCCATCAATATGATCTTGTTGCCATGGTCGATTATAATGTTCAAAACATGGTTCACATTCTTGAAACATGGCTCGATAATCGGATGGTAACCAAATCCAGGCGCGTTGTATGATTTTCGCACCATAACTTTTCAGCACATTCAAACTGATCCACTTGTAGATTTGAAGAAATGTTTCCAAAGTCAGTTCGTTCAGTAGCATTGGTTCACGTTCGAAAAATTCACCAATTGAAACATCCATTTTATCCCAGTCCATTGATTCCGGTTCAGACAATTTCAAATTTTGCATTTTTACAATAGCATCAATTGTTTTTTCGTAGGTATCAACCCGTTTACGTAGTTTATCCAGTTCACTTGAAAATATTTGTAGCCGTTTCCAGTAAGCCGATGATGACGATGCCATTTCCACTTGCGTACTAATTTTAACGTTGTTGATATTCAGTGATTTAACGAGTAATGTCCCCATGCTAAAGTATCCGTTTCCCCCTCCACAATATGTCGTTTCGTATCGTACGGGCTGAGCGCCACCTTGTTCTGAGTTACACTATACACGTTATGTTTTTTCGATTGTATCAGGTTTTGTTGTCGGTTTATGATTGTATTGTGTTTTAGACAGTCCACGTAATCGTTGAAAGTTATCGTTTTCTTAACCACAGAGTTCTTTACACCTTTCGCTTTCTTCGTGTGATCCTCGCCGTCCACTTGACAACTATACATTTTTGATCTTAAGCCCACAAATTTTGTAAAGATTCGTCCATTTAGCTCATCCTTCATTAACCCGGGTATTTTCTTATTGACTCTTGGCATGTTATATTGATTATCCGCGCTGTAATCCGACGTATCAAAGTATTGAATATCACGTTTCATTATTTCGTAAATATCTGGGCATTTTATCTCGTAAATCAATGAATCCGTGTCTGTGTAGAGTAATTTGCTGTTGTTCCCGAACGTTGGCTGTATGTAGTTGTAATGAAAATCGTAGACACATGTTTTCGAAATATCCAGAATTGCTTGCCCGACGTATATTGGTTTGTTCATAAACACTTCCGTTTTTCGTAGTTCGACTGCAATAAGATTCTCGTCAAATATGGTGCGGCTGTGGAAATTCGGTTTCGCTATCATAACTTCCGCACCATATCGTCCATACCATTTCGTTAACAATTTCACAATCGAGTGTTTCCGTACATTTTCCATCGTTTTCCCGAAGACTGCGTTGTTGAGTAATTTGTAGAGATTTTTCTCGAATTCGTTTCCCGCCGTTTGTCGCAAAGCTGTGTTTAAATCTATGTAGGATTTGAGCCAAGGTGATTGATCGAATTGTAGCACTCTATGTATTTTCTTTAATTTCATCCCGTGTTGTAGACATTGTTTCAGGTTCCGATAGTGTATCACGTATTTCTGTTTGTTGTATAGCGTTGCCAGTAACATTTCCTGTTTAGTACCGGGTGCACACATTCTCTCTGGGCATAATGGTAAATCGTTGTGTTTATCGTGCAGCTCTCTCGGGTATTCCAAATCCACTTCCAGTAAATATCCTATTGGTGAATCATCAGGTATTTGTTGAACATCTATCTCGGTATTATCCATCCATTTGAAATTTCCCGTTGGTAAGTATTGTGACATTGCCCATCCATACAAGTTGTTCACGTCGTAGTACATCAGGTATTTTGATTCCTCATCCGGATCGTAGGTGTTCATATATTTATTGTTTGCTGTTGCGTATCGGTTACTACACTGGCTCAATCCACCTCGAATACCACGTTCAATGAATAATAATTGATCCACATCAGATATCAGTTCCAACTCCACTTTTGTATATTTTAAGGCTGCATCCCACGTAAGTCCCGGCGTCGTGTAGTAATGAGCTGGATCCAATCCGTGTGTGCGCATGCATGTATCCCGAAAATTCTCGAAAACATCCGCGAGTAGTAGTATATCCGTTTTCATATATAAATCCGAGTATTCTCCAAGCGTCTGTATGTTGAATGTATCCCAAACTTTTTGTGCGTGTGTATAATCATCCATGGTGATATCGTTGTCGTTGAGTCGATTGTAGAATTTCTCCCGTGATGGTAAACATGTTTCTTCCAATTTATCCCAGCCTGATATGTAGTCGTACGGAAAAACACCTTTGCGCGTAAGTAATTTGTAGTCGGTATCCGGAAATTGTGATTTAACTATGTTGAACTCGTTGAGATATGAAGATAATTTATCCAAACTTGATGCCATAAATCGGAAAGAGTCGATGAACCTAAATGTAATTTCGCTGCCCGTAACATGTTTAGTGAATGCAATATATCGTTCCTTGTTGATTGGTAGTAAGTCGACACGTCCCTCGAATGCTGTTGCTATATCCTTTATTACGAAATGTGCATCATAACCACTCAAGTTATGGAATACAACAGGAATCATATGAAAATCCTTATAATTCAAGTTGCATCCTTTGTGCGCAGGTCCATTGTATTCGCCGGTGAAGTGGTTATGATCACGAACCACAATATCCTCAGGTTTGAATGGTTTCTCGCAGATGTGGCACCCGGTACTTCGTTGTTTAAGTTGCTGTTGTTCCTCTGGTGTTAACTCGTTCATTGGTATTATGTTGTCGTATATGGGTTCCAAGATATTTTCACGTAACGTTGCCAATTCTTCCGCGAACCATTTTTCGCAATTTGGTCCGCGGTATGATCGATAGTAGCTTAGTTGGTTGTTGTAGGAGCAGTGAAAGTAGTAACCGATACTGTATGCCCGATGTTGTTGGTACGTTGTTGTATTCTTCTGATTTTCGTTTCCCGTCACAGGTTGTAGGAATGATTCCACGTCGGCGTAAATTATAAATGGAACACGTTTCTTGTTGCTGTAGTTCTTGAATGATATGTATTTGCTTTTCCCTTCCGGCATTATAACCCGACAGTTGTTCATGTTCACGCAGTCTTCTGTATGTTTTATCAGTTTATCTTCTGTGCGAAAGTAATTTAAGCATCGATCATAGATGTATTTTTTACTCTTGGTGTTTGCTAGTTGTCTTGACACAAGTCGCGATAAGTCCTTAATCCAACAGAAATGGTAGCGTAAATCTTGATCGTTGTCCTGTTCGTTGTCTTCATCCTCGTAATACTCGTTCTGGATCATTAAAAGGTTTATGTGGTTTTGTTTCTTCTCTCTCGTTAGCGCAGCAGGTACGGTTTCAAAATGTCCATTTTGTTTTTTTAGTATAAACACGTTGACTGATATTGTTGGGTTCTGTTTCTCGAATTTGCTCAGTTGTTGGATCGTCATTGGAAACTGTATCCCGTCTAAATTTAGCACCGTTGAGTAGTGTGGGTAAGAGCTGGTTCGATATGGATGATTACCCCGTGTAGCTGGATAAAGTGCAGATACCACTGCCCACGCGAAACAGGCGTCATCGTTGAAGTTTTGGATGTTAATACATGCTTTTTTAGTTTTTATTTCCTGCGGTAATTCGATGTAGCTTGATCCACGAAAAGGTGTATATTTGTTCACGTTCACAGCTAGGTTGATTATGCTTGATAAAGCCCATCCGCTCCCCGACTCGGTAAACTCGCTCAATTTTCTCAAAATTGGTTCCCGTACATGTTCCATGTAGCACTGTTTTAGGTTTGTTCCACGATCTATTATGATATTCGGTGTACTGAAATGTTTCATGTCGTATTTATCCTCGTCACCATCAGTTTTCACAAATAACCCGCAAAACGTTGTGTTGACTTTTATCGTTAAGTATTTTTTTAATATATTTTGTATTCGCCGAGTGAACATCGATGTAGCGTCGTCTAAAAAGTCCTTTGGCTCTATGTGTGTTATGTTGGTAACCACTCCCGTTCGTATTCGACTTGCAAATGCGGATTCCACGTCAGCCCATTGAATTCTATCAGATCTTTTACGTTGATTTCGATTCATGCCGGCACCTGAAACAATCAACATAAAAAATTATTTATCAAATTTATAAAAAATCATTAAAAAAAATTTTTTTATTTAAAAAACTTACCATGTTGATATATCAAAATTATAAAAAAATCATTAAAAAATAAATTTATATTTGAAAAAACTTACCATGTTTTCGTAGCGCCTTCATTCTGATTCGAAATCCTTTCATTTTTCCCGCACATGACTCGAAGTGTTTCCGTTGTCCCAAATTTTCCGCTCCACGTATAGCCTTGTTGATTAGTCGTATGTTGGTATTTGTGTGTTTCATCCATTTTTCCAATTCATCTGCATCCCGGGTATCCATTTCCAGTAATGATAGCGCGTTTCGTACATTTTCCACCATTCTAGTTGCCACGTCGTTTAATGAAGCCATTGTTGTATTTTAATTTTAAAAAAATCTCGATACAAATTCTTGCAACAATAACAATATTAACTGCTTGAAGTTTGCTGAAGAAGTGATTTGAGGGGGCACGCAGACCTCAATTTATACGATTTTGACTGCTCGAAAAATTCTGGAGGGGAATCACAAAAAATGCTGGCTCAGAATTTTTACAACGCCAATAACCGAAGGTCAAATGTCAAATTCCGAGAAATTTATTTCGCATTTGAAACCTAATAAAAGAATTGCTGACTAATCTTAAATAAACAAAAATTAAAACTTATATAAACAGATTGAAAAAACCTCCGATTATTATCAGGCTATTAAATTAAAAATTCCGAGAAAACTATTTCATATTTGAAATCAAACAAAGAAATTGCTGTGTTGTCAAAATCTTAAATACACATTTTTTAAATTAAAACTTATATAAATAAACAAATTAAAAAAATATCTGAGTATGAGTCAGCAAAATCTTAAATAAACATAGCTAAATTAATGATTTACGATGACATTAATGTAAACAAATTCCTGGAACTGACAAGTTGTGACTTGCTTTTAAATAAAATTCCCCTCTGGCTATGATGCAAACATATTATGAAATTACATCATCCTAAGTCAGCTAAAAAATCTTAAATAAACAAACACAAACCGTATAAAGTCACGAGTTTTTATTAAATAAACATCTTATAAAGTGCTGACTCATATACAAAAAAAACCTCAAGTACAATTGACACCCAAATTTCCGGCAGTACAGTAGCGGTCAGAAATCTGGAGTCTGGAATCTGGAGTCATGATTGCAGCTAGCGCTTGGTACAGTGCCCCCCACAAAATTTAGCGGCCACCCCTTGGGTTAGGGTATTCCCCACATTTTTTAACGTGATAGTTCGTTTAAAATGATGCAATTAAGGTAAGCGCGTGTTGGGGTTAAGGTTTGCACGTACAGTACGCTTCAAAAAGTGATCGGATACCTTTTTGCTCAGGGGGGGCCCGTACTTTTGACACGGTAGTGTACCAAAAATTTAAGTACAGTACGGTGCCAAAAGTTTGGGGCCACCCCTTGGATTAGGGTAATCCCACATTTTTGACGTGATAGTGTACCTTTCGTTTCAGATGACGCAATTAAGGCAAGCGCGTGTTGGGACCAAGGTTTGTACGTACAGTACGCTTCAAAAAGTGATCGGACACCTTTTTGGCCAGGGGGGCCCGCACTTTTGACACGGTAGTGTACCAAAAATTTAAGTACAGTACGGCGTCAAAAGTTTGGGGCCACCCCTTGGATTAGGGTAATCCCACATTTTTGACGTGATAGTGTACCTTTCGTTTAAGATGACTCAATTAAGTGAGATTAAAGGTTAAGGCTTGCATGTACACACAAAAAATAAGTACAGTGCGCTTCAAAAAGTGATCGGATACCTTTTTGGTCAGGGGGGGCCACACTTTTGACACGGTAGTGTACCAAAAATTTAAGTACAGTACGGCGTCAAAAGTTTGGGGTCACCCCCGAGTCAGGGTATCCCCACATTTTTGATGCGGTAGTGTACCCCATCTATCAAATTGTAACCTAAAATTCAGTCTGCGCATGCGTCGTGTACTTAAATTCAGTCTGCGCATGCGTTAGGTTTGGATGGTAATGGGTTAACACAAAATGAAATTCTTATAAATAAATTGTGATGACGCATAATGGGTTAACATAAATTAATTTGGTTGCTGGTGATGACTCATGTGTTTGGAATTTCAAGGCCAACAGTATGAGCGAGTGTTGGGGTCAAATGTCAACAACAAATTTTAAATAAATGTACTCGGTACGTGCCGGGTCAAAGGTCAAGGTTTGCACATCGATACAGTTTGATGACTCATCAGTTCGGAATGTGTAGTACCGTAGAATGGGTGCAATAGGACCGTAAGTCACACGCTTTCAAACATCGTCAAAAGGGTTCAAGTTACTCCGTTTTGCGGTGGCCCAGAACCCGCTCAGCTATTCTACTAAAAATAATTAAAAATTTTCAATGCAGCTGGTGTACTTAATATACTTGAAAAGGAATGTTGTACATAACGGTCCTGTTGGTCTAGTGCAGTTGATGTTAGACTGGTAACAGAATGGCTATGCGTTCGCAACCGACTCTGTTCAACGAAACTTTTTTTGTGTTAAATTTTTTTTTTTTTATATTAACAAATGTCTTCTTTATTTATAAAACATTTTATTTAAAATATGTATTTGTAACAAATCTTTGAATAGGTAAATCTGTAAATAGGTAGGATAAAATAAAATGAAATATAAAACTTTTAACGTAACATTTACAGTCAGCCACACTCGTATTCGTACAGCAGCATATTTACTCATATGACAAAATTTAAACCAAATGGATTCCCATAATTTCCCACAAATTTGAACTTTTTTGTTTATAATATTAATATTTGGATCTTCCACTTCCTATATAAGTTAAAAAAAAATTATTAATAGTTTTAAAAAAAAAATTTCTAAGAAAAATGTTATGCATGCAATTTGTATCAATATGTCCAACGCCACATTCGTATTCGTACACCTTAAAATTTGTTAAATATTTTTATATGTTTCAAAAGTGAATTACTTTATTTTCAAATTTAGAAGCATATTTACGTAGGTATGTACCTTTATTTTAAATTAACATAAAATATAATAATCCTCAAGGTCAATTTTACCATATATTTACTGGAAAATTAAAAGAATTTCAATAGAGCCGAAGAAATCGATTATTGATCTATGCTACCAAAATAAATTCTTCACAAAGGGCTTAAATTGTAAGTAGGCGACTATTTAACACTTAATATGTCATAAAGGACCACAAACAGGATAATAAATTAGAAAATAACTCTTGAAATATGGATAAAAAATACTACATCTTGTTCTAAATTGTCATTTTTGAATGGATAAATTAACAAAAATCCACCAAAGAGCCCTAAATTGGTTAGAATAAGGTGAAAGGATTGTATAGGAAAGAAATTTCGTACTGAAAGAATTTCTCGCGTTATTAAAACACGTGATATATACCGTGGAAAAAAATGCATGTAAATAACATATATAAACAAAGATAGATAGATTGTTCCAGAAACTACGTAAATAAGGATTCTGAATCTCGATGTAACAAAATATTCACAGATAAACGTAAAATTAAGATTTCATCATTGACCTTGTCCTTAAATCCTTATTTTCCTACATTTTAGAGCAATATAAGTTTTAGTATTTCTTTATGTCACTTACCATGTACATTCCCACGGTATATATCACGTCTTTCAATAAGGCGAGAAATTCTTCCAGGACAAAAATACTTTGCTAAGTAATCCTTTCACTTAATCCTGACCACTCTATCACTTTTTTATGGATTTTTGTTAATTTTTTTTATTAAAAAATGGCAATTTAGATTAAGACGTAATATTTTTTATCCATATTTCAAGAGCTATTTTCTAATTTATTATCCTGTTGGTTATCCTTTATGACAAATTAAATGTGAAATAGTTGTTCACTTATCATTTAAGAGTTTTAAGAACTTTTTGGTAGGAATTTATTTTATTAGCATACATCAATAACAATTTATTGAACTCCATTAAAATTTTTTTATTTCTTCGGCAAATTAATCCAAAATTTGACCTTAAGGATTATTAAATTTTGTGTTTATTTAAAATAAGGGTACATACTCACGTAAATATACTTCTAAATTTGAAAATAAAGTAATTAATTTTTGAAGCATATAAAAATATTTATGAACTTTTATGATGTACGAATACGAATGTGGCGTTGTACATGTTGATACAAATTGCATGCCATAATATCTTTCTTAGAAATTTTTTTTTTTAAAAACTATTAATACATTTTTTTAGCTTATATAGGAAGTAGAAGATCCAAATATTAATATTATAAACAAGAAACTTCAAATTTGTGGGAAATTATGGGAATCCATTTGGTTTAAATTTTGTCATATGAGAAAATATGCTGCTGTACGAATACGAGTGTGGCTGACTGTATTTAATTGTAAATTATATTATTATACTCTACACACAAGACCCAAAGTGATAGTTGCCATAAAAACATACAACACAATAATTTTTATTACAATTTACACAACATATGAATGCATGTCTTTTACAATTACAGGGTGTCTGGATTATTGTTTTGTATGTTTTTGACTATCACTCTGGGTCTTGTGTGTAACTGTAAAGTATAATAATAATTTACAATTAAATAAATGTTACTTTAAAAGTTTTATAATTAATTTTATTTTATCCTACCTATTTACAGATTTACCTATTTAAAAATTTGTTACAAATACATATTTTAAATAAGATGTTTTATAAATAAAGAAGACATTTATTAATATTAAAAATAAAAAAATTAACACAAAAAGTGTTGTTAAACAGAGTCGGTTGCGAACACATGACCATTGTGTCACCAGTCTAACGCCAATTGTACTAGACCAATAGCACTGTTATGTACAACATTCCTTTTCAAGTATATTAATTACACCAGTTGCGTTGAAATTTTTTAATTATTTTTTTTACAAGTTTTTCTGAATAGTGCGCGCTATTATTTTAATATATTAACATATTAAGTGTGCTCTATCACCAAAAAAAAGTTCAGCCAAATCGCCGACCCCAAGGCTGTGCACTCTCCTTGTTAGTCCAACTTAAAATACAGGATAGTCATTATCGCAAAATTTTTAGTCTAACCGTAGAAATTTACGAAAAACCGAAAAATATCAATTTTTTGTTATTGTATACAGATATCTGTGGAAAAATTTATAAAAAAATCATGCAAATTAATTTGTTGCTAAGCATTTGGAGAAAAATAATTTCGGAATTTTTGTATTAATAAGTATTTCTATAGATACCACAAATAATATTTTTACCTACGACTACTATGGAAATATAAATATGCTATAAAAATATGAATATGACTTGAAAATATGAAAATATTAATGCCTTAGAGTCGTCGAGCGAGCGAAGCGAAGCACATAAGGAACTGAGTTTGTACAAAATTTCAGAATATCAAATTTAAATGGACATAATATGGTCACATTGTCCGTCAGTTACACCAAATAGGGCGCAAATTAAAAAGCTGAAGAAATTTAACAATTTTTACTCAAGTACTGTTGAGATCTCTGTGAAAGGTGAAAGTGACGTTAAAATGATTTCCCATGGCCTTGGTGACTTGAAGGGCCTAAAATAGAAACAATTCTAAAACTGTTGGTATAGGTACCCATACCAAGTTCTTACGGTGCGGAAATTAGCCATGCTAATAAAATATGAAACAGTTACTTTAGAGTCATTGGGGGAGCACGGTCATGTGCTATAAATAATTGATTTTACACAGAATTTTGGAATATATGATTGAATTGATCTATAAATCTTACCTATAATTTAATCTAACATCGTTTGACATCTAGGTTGTGTAGACACCCGGTAGATGGCGCTGTGTTTCGATTTCTAGATTACATTCTATTCCACGTCATATTTGTTTATATTGACGATGTAAATGATTTTTATAATTATACTGTGTATTGTGTTATAATTGTGCAGTGTATCGTTTGAAATAAGAAAAAATTAAGTCAATCAATGATAACTACTGAGCCACAGCAACGCGTGGCCGGGTCAGCTAGTATTTTATAAATATTTTTAAGTGTTTTGTTTATTATTCTAAATATTGATCGCGGTCGGCCTCTTAGGATGTTTGGTTTGGCTTCGGATGCCGATGCCATAGGACTAAAAGTGTTAATGTTTTTTTTCTTTTTTTACAAAATAATGGTTGTTTTTACCAATGGCCAACAATTTTGAATTAAATCCTGTCCAATTTTGTATGTTCCAAGTCATACAGCACTAAAATGCAATAGAGTATTTCAGATAAATCGGCAATACCATTTTGAGCATTGTAAGAAACAAACTAGGTATTTAAATCACAAAAAAAACTACTTAATTCAAGTCAAGTTGTATAAAAGTCAGTTAAAGTTAACTTTTGCAATCATTTATTCAAGTTTGTATACAATTGGATGGTTGTATGCGTATGTTAGTTTGTACACATTTGTTTTAATTGGAAATGTTCAATCCAATTTTAATGTTTCACACTGTTAAATTTATTTAACGCTAAAATAGAACAGTTCTATCATATTATTACATAAATTGAATAAACAGAAATGTAATATTATTTAATTAAAACAAAGGTACCAATTTATTTAATTTGAATGTAAACGAATGCACATGTATATTTATTCAGACGTGATCAAATGAATTATGTAAATATATATATATATATATATATATATATATATATATATATATATATATATATATATATATATATATATATATATATATATATATATTATATACATGGTTTGTCCATAATTCATATTTATTAATGGATAGGAAGGAGTGAATTAACCTCGTCGCTACCGATATACAATACATTGTACATCAAATTTAGGTTATGTTGACATGATTTTTTAATTGAGAAATAATTAGAAACTTCTTAATATTATTTAAAATTACTAAATTACGCTTATTTAAAGATGTAAAATTAAAAATTTCAATTAAGATAAACGCTTGTTTAAATCTTTGTCCAGACGCTGGACAAAAGTATACTCATTGACGTTTAAAAACTTTTAAAAATCAGTAGCGAAGAAATTACAGAAGAAGATACAAAATTAATCAAATACTTGTCAAACTTAACATTTTTTTTTAAATGAAAAATATAAAAATTATAAAAACTATGATCATAAAAATAACAAAAATATTGTACAATAAATCCAACGTAAACTGAATAATTTGAAAAATCACCAGAAATTTTTTTAAACATTTATTTCTTTTTTAAAATATAAATTTGACTATAAAGTGAAGCAAATTTTTCTATCCTCATAGCTTTTTCTTAACGATTATAGCAAATAAAAATCACATTAATGTTTCTTAATCAAAATTTGACATTAGCTGTCAACTGTTGTATGTCGACACGTTATGAGAGCATTATCGGAGAGTTTGCTATCAGACAGTTTTCTGGAGAGTGAAAGTTATTGAAAGTACTCTCAAGTGGACAATGAACTATCAACTTTCTGCTAGTTACTCTCAAATGGACACTAACCCTTAGACATATAATTTTCGTCATAATTGTCATATTGTTTTAATTTTGATATGTATGTGTTCAGAATTTTATCGCGCATCATTTAATGATGTTTGAAGTTATATTCGATGTATATATAAAAAAATACATGCTATATACATATATCCGTTTAGACCCGGACACATCAGTTTACTACACTATGGCTGCGATTCGCACTGGCTGTAACTTCCACTATCCATACGTTATATTCCTGCCAGAATTACGTGGTTTATGCCTCCTTCTGTTGTCATATCGCATGTTTACTTCATAGAGAGGCATACTATGCTTTGCCCCGTTTCCCTTCCCACAAAATATTTTGAAGTCTTTGACAGGTTCAAAGACATCAGACGATATAAAACACTGTCCTAACCCCGATGAGAGAGAGGTTAGTTTGCATGTTATTACATTATTTAAGTAAGTGTCCGGGTCAAGACGGTTTTACGGTATTACTATTGAGAACAGTAGGGAACGGACGGGCAAGAAGGATATGCTAATTTGATCTCTAAAAAGAAGTATGAGATTGTAAGAAAATTATTTACTCATCTCAAGACAACAAATCTTCAATTACTTAAGATTAATAAAGTAAACAGAAAATTAACAAAAATTCTTATCTTACCATATTAAAAATCACTGCAATTATTCTTCTTGCACTAAGGCGGGTAAAATGAATATCTCGACCTATCGATAAACAAGACGCTTCATGGGTCCATTCCTGGCAAGAATTACACTGAATCCGGTCTTATATGTAAGCCCACTAAGGCGGCTGCAACACCGAGTGCCAGTAGAACCCCTTGTATTTAAATCCTTAAATTAGCCTTACTTGGCCCAATTTTTCGAAACATTTTTAGTCGAATTTTCTCCGAAAAATTAGACTTATACAGTCTATACGATAAGAGCTGCGAGAGGCGAGAGTAGGGGCGCTATCCGTTTTCGGACCCGTAGAACACGAATATGTAGAAAAAAAATGTCTGATATATATATATATATATATATATATATATATATATATATATATATATATATATATATATATATATACATATATATATTTTCCCGCCACCTTTTAATTTGTGTAGGGCCCCCCTATGGAAGTTAAGAGATAAAATTTTGTAAATGGGGCTCATTTTCGAGGCACCTCATACTATCAAAGTGGGGTCAAATTTTAGGCAAATTTTTTTTCTGACCCGACCTTTAGGAGGGTGGTGGGGGGCGGAAAAGCAATAAAACTTTTCCAAACCGGTTTTAAATAATGTTTCGGTCAGTTATCTACAACATATCCAAAATTCAGCTTCCTAGGATGATATGGTGGGAGTAGAGGGGGGAAAAACGATTTTCGCTGGATCCAACAGGCCCCCAGCCCCCCAGAATTAACGTAGAGGGTTGAAATTTGGTGTGTTGATAAAGTTCGTACCTAGGTTGTGCTTTTTGGAGGTTTTAATATTTTACCCCCACCCCCCTCATTTTTAAGCTACAATTTCATGCATTTTCGACGTTTTCGAAGTTTGTACCACTCGCACAGGTCACCCGAATAAACCTAGAGGGCTGAAATTTTGTATTCGGATTGAGTTAGTATCAAGGGGGTGCCTTTTGGGGGTCTCGACTTTTAACCCCTACCCCCACCATTTTTATACCCAAAAGAACATGATTTTTCTTGTTTTTTAACAGTTTCGTTCGGGTCAAAATCTCCCCAAATAAACCTAGAGGGCTGAAATTTGGTGTACAGGTTAAGCTAATAGCCAGACACTGTTTTTTGGAGGTTTCAACTTTTAACCCTTACCTCCACGATTTTTACGCCAATATTTCCTTAATTTTTTTGCTTGTTTTCTAACACGTCTAGAGACTCCATAAGGAAACCTAGAGGGCTGAAATTTTGTACGTGTATTCAGTTAGTATCCAGCTAGTACCTTGTGGGGAGTCCGCATCACTTTTCCCCCCACTTCTCCCATTTTTACATCGGAATTGAATGCTATTGTTAAATGTGTTTTAAAAGCATTATGTTTATTCTAAATACAAGTAGGCGAATAGTAATTTTAAAAAATTTAAAAAAAAGTGAACTTACTCTTATGACAAATGAAATACATACATATTAAGTAATTTAAAAATGTTATTAAAGTCACTGTTTATTTATAAATTAGGAATTTTGGATTTTTAGTATTTATAAAATAGAAATTTTGGATTTTTTTGGAAAGAAAAAATATCTTTATAAAGGCCTTCTAGTTTACTATTTAAGGTCCTTTTTTAATTTTTAAAACTAAAAGATAAAGGCAATTAGCGGATAAACATGGGCAGGAATGTCCTCGTACGAATTGTGTTGGCTTTTTTTCTGCTACCTGTTTTCGGCACAAAATTGAAATTTACTGAGATACAGCCCTTAAATACTTAAAACCTTTTTTTAAGGCCTCGATCAGCCGAACACTCATGACCAGTTTTGAAACCAACAAAATGACAATTCGGTTGTAGACTTTCAATCACATTTCGCTTGTAGACATTCAATACCGAAGATGAAGGGGAAAATTCGACTACCGTGATGGGGCCCCGCTGCTCACGGCGTTTTTTAGACATATATTTACTATCTCAAAGGCGTAGATTTCACATATCTATGTCCCATTTTGATCCAAGGTCGCGTTTTGTGTGTTTTTATAGGTCGTTTAGAAATTTTTGCAAATATCTTCTTCAAAACACCCGTGTTTATGAGAGCTGCAAGCACTGTCTTATGGAGCTCTTAGAGCCCTACATGCATACATATATATATATATATATATATATATATATATATATATATATATATATATATATATATATATATATATAAATAAATATATATATATATATATAAATATATATATATATATATATATATATATATATATATATATATATATATATATATATAATACTTATACGCTTGGGGGGAAGGAAAGTGGAAAATCGGGAAAAGATCAAAATTGAATATTTTGGTACAACTCCAATACGCAAAGCTACCTGCAGCTATTGCAGCTGTGGATACATGTGCAAGGGCGAACCCTACCATGGCACCCCCCACCCAGGTTGGACCTTAGGCAGATTCACCTATCTTATCCGGAGGGGTCCTTTAAAAAAAAATAAACGCCGTGAGCAGCGGGGGCCCCATCACGGTAGTCGAATTTTCCCCTTCATCTTCGGTATTGAATGTCTACAAGCGAAATGTGATTGAAAGTCTACAACCGAGTTGTCATTTTGTTGGTTTCAAAACTGGTGATGAGTGTTCGGCTGATCGAGGCTTTAAAAAAAAAGGTTTTAAGTTAGGGGCTGTATCTCAGTAAATTTCAATTCTGAGCCGAAAACAGGTAGCAGAAAAAAAACCAACACAATTCGTACGAGGACATTCCTGCCCATGTTTATCCGCTAATTGCCTTTATGTTTTAGTTTTAAATATTAAAAAAGGAACTTAAATAGTAAACTGGAAGGCTTTTATGAAGATATTTTTTCTTTCCAAAAAAATCCAAAATTTCTATTTTATAAATAATAAAAATCTAAAATTCCTAATTTATAAATAAACAGTGACTTTAATAACATTTTCAAATTACTTAATATTAGGCTATTGACTATGTAGTTGAATAAGGAACTAATTCGTAACAGGTGTTTTATTGTTTCATATATGTTCAATTGTACCCCAAAGATGATAAATTCACAAAGTGCTATTAAATTTAGGCGTGCGTTTTTACGAACGGCGTAAACTTATCGACACTTACGTTTTTTAACTATAACTCAAAAACTATGCATTTGTCGTAAATACACATGATATGATTTTTTGTAGAGAATTAAATTTGCTATCGAAATGGCACCTTATGAACTCAAAAAACTTTTTTCTCAACAAAATAAGTCAAAAAAACTATTTAAAGAAAAGCTCAAATTTTTCAATTTTTCTTTCTTTTTAAATTTTTGAGTAGTACTTTTTTCTGAGTGAATTTAGGTATAGGGATTGGTTCACAAAAAAGAAAGCTGATGTAATTCCCGTCAGAACGGTGACCGATAAAACTATTTTCGATAACAACCGGCTGAGATACTGCAATTTCCGTGACAACCTTTTATACACCCGCAAGCTATTTGTTCCAGTAAATTCTGCAGTGCAGGAGGTTTTGTTGTTTTAATTGGCACTAATCCATTTTTAGATATTTTCCAACCCCACTCAAATGGATTTAAAATATTTCCTTCCCACTGTTGAATTTGGTGGTACGTCCTTAAACCGTGATATTTAGTGGCATTAGAAGTTAGTGGGAAATTGGTTAGAGAAAATTTTGTGCTTTTTGATAATTTTTGAAAAAGTTGTAACCGAGAACTACCTAAACTGTTGGTGTTAATGCCATAAAGAGAAATTACCATTTAATTCTATTACGTAAATTGCGGCTGTAGAAAATTATAGGAATTAGCTGCTCCATGTTCTGCAAAGAATGTATGGGCCTAAATTGTGAAAATACGGATGTTCCAGAAATGACAGAAGAGGATGTCCAAAACGATGTTGATGAAGATATTGATATTGAATTTGAAAACATTATGAGAGAAATATAATAGATACATGTAACTTTTAAAAAAAAAATTAGAACTATAAATTAGTACAATACTAAAGTTTTTTTTTTTTTATATCTAAGATCATATGAATATCAAAATTTTATCGTTACCACTTTTATCGTTACCTCTGGTAAAGCAGAAATAATTTTTGTACTCAATAAAAATAATTTTTTTGTGTAAAAATTACAAATAATATGGTATAAAAGTCAAAAGAAATAAAATTGTAAAAAAGTAGGTAAATTTGAACGACTGTATCTCAGCCGGTTTTTATCGAAAATATTTTGATCGGTCACCATTCTGACGGGAATTACATCAGCTTTCTTTTTTGTGAACCAATCCCTATACCTAAATTCACTCAGAAAAAAGTACTACTCAAAAATTTAAAAAAAAAAAAATTGAAAAATTTGAGCTTTTTTTTAAATAATTGTTTTGACTTATTTTGTTGAGAAAAAAGCTTTTTGAGTTCATAAAGTGCCATTTCGATAGGAAATTTAATTCTCTACAAAAACTCATATTATGTGTATTTACGAAAAATGCATAGTTTTTGAGTTATAGTTCAAAAACGTAAGCGTCGATAAGTTTACGCCGTTCGTAAAAACGCACGCCTAAATTTAATAGCACTTAGGAATTTATCATCTTTGGGGTACAACTGAACATATGAAACAATAAAACACCTGTTACAAATTAGTTCCTTTTCCCCCTGTTTTTTTGTACATAGTCAATAGCCTATATGTATGTATTTCATTTGTCATAAAAGTGAGTTCACTTTTTTTTTAAATTTTTTAAAATTACTATTCGCCTACTTGTATTTAGAATAAACATAATGCTATTAAAACACATTTAACAATAGCATTCAATTCTGATGTAAAAATGGGAGAAGTGGGGGGAAAAGTAATGTGGACTCCCCAAAAGGTACTAGCTGGATACTAACTGAATACACGTACAAAATTTCAGCCCTCTAGGTTTCCTTAGGAAGTCTCTAGACGTGTTAGAAAACAAGCAAAAAAATTAAGGAATATTGGCGTAAAAATCGTGGGGGTAAGGGTTAAAAGTTGAAACCCCCAAAAAACAGTGTCTGGCTATTAGCTTAACCTGTACACAAAATTTCAGCCCTCTAGGTTTATTTGGGGAGATTTTGACCCGAACGAAACTGTTAAAAAACAAGAAAAATCATGTTCTTTTGGGTATAAAAATGGTGGGGCTAGGGGTTAAAAGTCGAGACCCTCAAAAGGCACCCCCTTGATACTAACTCAATCCAAATACAAAATTTCAGCCCTCTAGGTTTATTCGGGTGACCTGTGCGAGTGGTACAAACTTCGAAAACGTCAAAAAAGCATGAAATTGTGGCTTAAAAATGAGGGGGGTGGGGGTAAAATATTAAAACCTTCAAAAAGCACAACCTAGGTATGAACTCTATCAACACACCAAATTTCAACCATCTACGTTAATTCTGGGGGGCTGGGGGCGTGTTAGATCCAGCGAAAATCGTTTTTTTTCCCCCCTACTCCCTCCAAATCATCCTAGGAAACTGAATTTTGGATATGTTGTAGATAATTGACCGAAACATTATTTCCAACCGGTTTGGAAAATTTTTATTGCTTTTCCGCCCCCCACCACCCCCTTAAAGGTCGGGTCAGAAAAAAATTTGCCCAAAATTTGACCCCACTTTGATAGTATGAGATGCCTCGAAAATGAGCCCAATTTACCAAATTTCATCTCTTAACTTCCATAGGGGGGCCCTACACAAATTAAAACGTGGCGGGAATATATATATATATATATATATATATATATATATATATATATATATATATATATATATATATATATATATATATCAGACATTTTTTTCCTACATATTCGTGTTCTACGGGTCCGAAAACGGATAGCGCCCCTACTCTCGCCTCTCGCAGCTCTTATCGTATAGGCTGTATAAGTCTAATTTTTCGGAGAAAATTCGACTAAAAAGGACCTTAAATAGTAAACTGGAAGACCTTTATAAAGATATTTTTTCTTTCAAAAAAATAAAAAATAAAAAAATTTTTGTGGTTTCAAAACTGATGATGAGAGTCCGGTTGATTGGTGCTTTAA
>JAPWDM010000004.1:50518261-50775761 GCA_035578155.1 Brachynemurus nebulosus
CTGCTTGTTTATTGTAGAAAATACTATTTAAGTAAGCTACGTTTTACATACAGCCACATATCCAGCTGTACCAAAAATTGCTTTTTACATGCATGTATACTAAAAATAATAAAGCCTACTACACTTTTATTAACTCTTATAATTATTATTATATATTATACAGTGATATACATGATACATATTATATTAGAATCTGTATAAAAATTTTACCTAACAACTGAATGTTTAAGTTTCTTTTTAGCGAATTTCCAAAACTGGAAATTCAGCTATTACAGCAGGTGTCATGATGCGAGCTACGCCCGGGACCATAACAGAAATATGTTTTGAGGTCACTAGAATACGAAAATGATATTCACTAAAATTTATATATATATATATATATATATATATATATATATATATATATATATATATATATATATATATATATATATATACATATACATGTATATATATATATATACATATATATATATATATATATATATATATATGTGTCCGCGCGATAACTCTCGAACGAAACGCTTAATGCCTATGAAATTTTGTGTGCGAATTCGATTTTCCAAATTATTGGATGAGTTCGTTAGCCAAACACGTCGGATGCCCAAAAGTAAGTTTTTCGGGTATTTTTTGTTAACAAAATGAGTTTTTTGCCAGAATTAAGAAATTTTTCCAAATTTTTTTTACACCGATCAGAACAAAAAGCCAAATTACGTAAAAAATCGTTTTGGACCATTGCTCTAAGTAAATTACTTTTCGAGAAAAACTAGGAAATCTGTCGTTCTTTATTTCACTCGCATTCACATTCTTTTTTTTCTGTCTCATTTTTTGTGAGCTAAATTCGAAAAAAACCGCTTTATAAGTAGCGTGTCATAATTTTTTTAATCCAATTTAACGATTCGGCTCTATTCTATTTCTCTGTCAGTTAAATGTTTTTATAATGTATCTCTTCCATTTTTTTGAGAAAAAAAATCACGACAATTTCTTTTATGTGATATGATCAGAATTTAGATTATGTTTACACCTTACTAAAATTAATAAGAGTTTGCTACAATCGCATAAAAATTACGTTAAATCATATTCAAACAATAATATTTTTACGTAATTTCTATCCAAATGACAATACTACGTTATAATGATATGTATAAACACAGCATTTTACTGGTAAATAAATTTGTACATTCAGTTTTTTTTTGACAACTCTTTGAAAACTCGCTTTGAAAAAATCAACAAGTATTTTAAAAAAAATTCTATTTCTTAAAGAAAATATTAAAATTATGTACAAATACCGTCCTTATAAACTGATATATTCTGTCCATCTTGAGCGCTGGAGCCGATTTTGAGGAGCTGAACTCCCTCCTGGCAAAAGCTCATAGCGAATACACACATTTTTGAAATATCCTTTTGAAATTTGTAACTCAATCATTACAAAAAAAAAAATCTAAATAAAAAAATCTATATGACCTGTTTTTTATCAATTTTCTCACATCATCTAGCAGGGGTAATTAACTAGGGGATGATTGTGTCGACATTTTAATGTAAAATATAGTAATTTTAACGGCCTTTAAAAGAAAGCAAATGGCAGACTTAAGTCCATCTTAAATATATATATATATATATATATATATATATATATATATATATATATATATATATATATATATATATATATTTACATGAAATTTTTTGACATTTGAACATTTTATCAAATTTAAAAGAACTTTTTGTAATAAAAATATAAAAAATACGTAATTAAATATTTATATCAAGTATTGATGTAATAAAGTAGCAAAGTAGCAAAGTATTTGTATATATACCGACTACATGTATTTCAATTTTATTTGTTATTCAAAATCGTGTAAAGAAAAAACAAGATATTATTTTAAGACCATAGTAAACTTACCTATGTGACATAGGTAAGATAAATTATTTTAAATTTTTTAAATTATTTTAAATTAAATAGGTATGCGACAAATTTGCAGAAAAAACCCATAGTAGTAATATCTGTCTTTCATCAAATTGTAAACTTATAGATAAAATCAATACACCAGTCAATTTAAACATGCAAGGGTACAAAAATTAGGGGAAAGCTGAAAATTGGTATGAATATTCGGAACATCATTACAAATAAGTGTTGAAAAGTCCTCATCGATCCTGCACGTGGAAAAAATTTAATTCAAGGTCAAAGTGTTAAAAATAGGTTTTTTGCGTTTTTCAGCAAAACGGTAAGTTTTTTCATAAAATTATGTCAGACAAAAATTGTAGATCATATAATTATCTATAAAAAATGTTTCAATGCTTTTTCCTAAGAGCCACCGTTTCTGAGATATAGCTATTACAAAAGTTGTAATCTTCATAATATGCACACGTTTCCAGGCTACCTGTGAGGTAGTGTACTTAGCTGAATTTTTTTAATAGTTTCCCCGGTAGGCCTATTCCACGGTCTATGGTGATCCTGTTTAATTGAAAACTATTGAATAATAAAAAAATATTAGTATTGGGAATGATGAAAGCGGTATTAATTTAAAAAAAGTGGAGGAAATTATTCCTCAGATTCATCGTCTAATATTTCAGCTTCCTCTTCTTCTTGTTCTTCTCCTTCTTGTTCTTGTTCTAGTTTTTCTTCTTGTTCTTCTTGTTGGGTGCAAGTAAATTGTCTCAATAGCGATGCATCACATGTGTCCTCGTTAGTATCATAAGAATCCTCTTCTGTTGGTGATTCAACATTAGAGCACAACTGGTCTTGACAGTTCTGGTACATGCAAGAGAATAAAACAATCCAGCTTTTTTGCAACCACATTTTGCACTACATTCCTTTTTACAATTACAAATAATTGTGTTGAGGAGTTTTTCCGGCGCAGGTGGGAGTAAAGTCTGGACTGGTTCCAATATATTGTCGATCAACTTTCAGCCCCAGCCTCTTGGATCTATTTGATAACCAAGCCACACTTGAACTTAATAATATCGCCGAAAAAGATGTTGATGAGCATATTATGAAGATTAAAACTTGTTCAACTTTTATAATAGTTACATATATCTCAGAAACGGTGGTTCTTAGGAAAGAACTACTGAGACATTTTTTATAGAAAATTATATGATCTACAATTTTTGTCTGACCTAATTTTATGATAAAACTTACCTTTTTGTTGAACAACCCGAAAAACCCATTTTTGACACCTTTGACCTTGAATAAATTTTTTTCCATGTACAGGATCGAAGGGGACTTTTCTTATAATTGTGTTCCGAACATTCATACCAATTTTCAGCTCTCCCCTAATTTTTGTATCTTTACTACTATTTTTAGGGCTAAATTAACCGGATTATAAGGAATTATTTGCACCTACCTTTTTTTCTTGAAAACATATGTTTTTTTTAAATACAAATACCGTGAGTATGGTTTTTCACGAAATACTGCGCGACTGTTTTTTTTTTTTTAGTCGAATTTTTCAACTGCAAAAATTAGGCTTATACAGCCTATACGATAAGAACGGCGAGAGGCGAGAGTAGGGCGCTATCCGTTTTTGGACCCGTAGAACACGATTATGTAGAAAAACAGTCTGATATATATATATATATATATATATATATATATATATATATATATATATATATATATATATATATATATATATATATATATATATATATATATATATACATATATATATATGCATATATATATACATATATATATATATATATATATATATATATATATATATATATATACATGTATTTATATATATATATAGACATATATATATAAATACATATATATATATATATATATATATATATATATATATATATATATATATATGTATTTATTATATATATATATATATATGTCTATATATATATATATATATATATATATATAAATACATGTGTATATATATGTATATATATATTAATATATATATATATATATATATATATATATATATATATATATATATATATATATATATATAGTTAAATAACACGTTTCGCGTTATTTATTAAAAAAAAAATTTATTTTCTTTTTGTTACAATAATGATACTACAATAATATGCTTTTCGAACAACTCGGAGATAGTTCTTGTATCAAATCGAGACTAAATCTAAATCTTTAGTTGTGGTGACAACTATTTATATGTTTTTTGAGAAGCTATCTTTTAAATTTGACTATTTCAGAGTTGTTACAATTTAGAATAAAAAATAGAGATACATATTAAAATTGATAATAATAATTAGAACAATAAGTATTATAAGCTGTGATTTGCTTAATAAGTCTTTTCACACGCTCAGTGTGTTTGTATATCGTCAACAATATTATAAGGAAATGAACTTGATACTGTATTTAAAGAATTGCATTATAAGCTTTTTCGCACGTTACAATTTTAGATAGCGTTTATATGTTAAATACTATAGTAGTAATAGATAACTCTTCCCCCCCCTAAGATAAGGCCGATGGCCATAAGAACTTGACCTTCTTATTCTGCGCAGCAGGATCGTAATGTACTTGGATTGGAGTTGTGGTAGTCGAATTTTTCTTAATGCGGCAATTGATTGTGATTATACTTGAAATGACGATTGCTACGATGAGTATGTATGTGATAGACGTATGAACGATTCCTTTTGTTTCCAGGACTTCCAGGACAATTTTTCTCGATTTTCGATGTGGTATGATTGTAGTTTTGGCAGATCCAATTTTTCTTCATATTTGGAAACGTTGATTTGTAAATTGTATACAGGCAATAAGTGAACTTGGTTATTGAAGTTAATAACTTGATTTGTGTAAGTACTTTCGTTAATAATTATACTGCAATTTTCGTAGTAAATTAAGACGGTTCCCGTAATGTTTCGTTTATTGATGCCACACGTGGTTGATATCTCCAGGTTGTTTGAATTTTTTATAATTATATAGTTGTCGCGAATTGATTTTATTACTGTAGTATTTTTGTCGTTTTCGTAAGGACAGCTTGCCTCTTGACCAAGGAAGATGTTTCCAAGACATTTGGAATGTTTTAACTTTATTCCATTGTCCTTTGGTTGGCAGATGAAAAGTTGCTCTATTTTAGGACATTTATCGTCTCCTAAATACAATTCGAACTCATTCATTAATGCATAAGGTTTGGTTAATTTTATCGTTTTTAAATCAGGTGTAGGTAAGGATTCTAATTGATTAAGTTTATATTTTTGGGAATAGAAATTTGGGATTCGAATATTAAAAATTATTTTCGTGTCATTGTAATAAGCTTGTAAGTCCAAAAATTCATAAATTTGTTCAAATGAGGAAATCGGTATTTCCTGATGTTTAAGTGACAGGAAAGCGTGATCTAATTCGTTTGGTAACAGAATAGTTTTGGCTACGACATTTAGTCTAGCTAAATTGATTGATTCGATGATTTCTTTAAAGTGATCATTGAGAGTATCGATATTATAGTTTAGTTGATAAAAGTATTGCATAAATTTGAAATCATCTTCTGCAACCCTGTTTAATTGTGATGAATATGATTTCAAGTAAGTATTAATTATTTCTTGTTGTTCGTTAATGTGTTTCGTTATATTTTCAAAACGTTCTATCATTTGTGCATTAATACGAGTCTGTTTATTTAATTGGTCAATTGCATTTTTTTGATTAGATTGTAATAATTGAATATTTTTGTTAATTTCTATAGCATCATCATTATCCATGTTTCCGGTAATTGTTTTAATCAAACTCCCCAAGGCATTAATTAAATCCCGTTTCATTAATTTTCTTGGGTATATTATACTAAGGTTATTTTCTAATGTTTTATATTTTAAATGTAAAATATTAATTGTTCTGTTTGCAACTGATTTTTGTGTGAGAAGATTTATTGATTCCTTAATGTAGTTCATGTTTTCCTTATATTTGTTTAAGTCAATTATGTGAATGTAATGGTCATGATTCCTGATTACTCGTGCCTGACCTAGGTTCATTATCATCAGCCCGGGGTTGTTCGTCAGGTCGTTCAATTCTATTTTTTGTGTTATTGTTACCGTCACTAGGGCGAGTCTGAAATTTAGGAGGTCTCTTTAGTTTTTGTTTATGAAGTTTTCTATTTTTACTATCCCTAATCGTAATTCTATTGTTATTTTTAACTGTAACTTGTTTAAATTTTGAATGCAACTTATTATTATGGCTGTTTTCTGTAAGATACGTTTGTGAGTTGGGATCATAATTTAGCGGGTTTTCTCTATTATTATTTAACTTTTCTAATTTCTTGTTTTTGTTTTGTAAGGTGTGTTGGTGAACTTTGTCAAAAAGTTCTTCCTGTTTTTCTCTTATATCTTGCGGATTAGGTTTTAACTGTATGTTATATTTACGCCCAAAAAATAATTCAAACGGTGTATATTTGGTTGTTGAGTGGATTGAATTATTATAGGTAAAAATAGCTTCAAGGAGTTTTTGTTTAGGTCTTTCGGGTGGAGGATAGTCTGTACGTGTGTTGTGTACTATTCGGTATATTTCCAAGAGCGTAGAATGGAACCTCTCTATTGGTGAATTAGAGTTGGAGCTTCTGACGGAAGTAATGTGTAATTGAATGTTATAATTTTCACAGAAAGCTTTAAATCTAGTGGAATCGAATCCTTTTTCCGAATCAACAATAAGATTAGTTGGTTGTCCGTATATGACAATGAATTTAGATAGTGCTTCAACTAAATGTACACTATTACGGGTTTCTAGCATATACGCTTGGGCAAATTTGGAAAATTTATCGATTATAGTGAAAATTGGATTTTTCTCAATATAAAAGATGTCGCAATGTACAATTTCTAACGGTCTGGCTGGTGTCTGTGTTAATTCGAATTTCTGTTTAGGAGGTCTACGGTCATACTTATTTTCGTTACATATTTTACAGTGGGAAATTATGTACGAAACTTTAGATTTTAAATTTGGAAAATAGTATTCACGTTTCAGATGAGCGATTGTTTCAACTATTCCTCTATGTCTACTTGTGTGGTGATAGTCATTTATAATACGGTCTTGTTCGTCTTCATTTTCTATATCCGTTACTATTTGAGTGCACCTAATGAGTTTAAATTGTCGTCCTTGGGAAAAGTATTCGGAATAAATGTTTTGAAATTGATTGAACAAGTTATCGTCTTCGCAATAAACAGCTGTTAATTTTTTAGGAGATAAAAATTCTTTAAAAATAAAGATAAATGTGCGTTCGTCGTAATTTGGAAATTGAAAATATTGTCTCCGTTTTGTTTTGAAAAGTACCATTAGTCGTCTATTTGGTTGGTCATTATTTTGTTTAAGTACAATTTGTTCGTTGAAGTCGTTAAGTGGATTTTCTGAAATTCTAATTAATGAAGTAGCGTCTTCGTCAGCGCTATGTATTGTGTCGTTACTCGTGTGTCTGGTAGTGTGAGTAGAAGTATTGCTAGATGTTTCGTTATTGTTTGCTTCTATTTGTACTCTAGAAAGGGCATCAGCGTTCGTATTTGCACGGCCTGATTTGTGAATGATTGAGTAATCATACTCCTCAAGCTTAAGTCGCCATCTAACGAGTTTGCTGTTTGGCTCCTTTAGAGACATTAGCCAAGTTAACAGTTTATGGTCCGTTATAATTTTGAACTTTCGTCCAAATAAGTACGGTCGAAAGTACTTAACCGCCCAAACAATAGCAAGAAGTTCCTTCTCAATCGTCGAGTAGTTTTGTTCAGTTTTCGTTAAAGTTCGACTAGCGTAACAGACTGGTTTATCTTGTCCGACTGGTCCTTGGGACAATACGGCACCTAATGCAATATTGCTTGCGTCAGTAGTCAAATTGAAAGGCCTAGAAAAGTCTGGATATTCTAAAATTGGTTCGTCCGTCAAGAGTTGTTTACACGTTTCAAAACACTTGATATATTCAGATGTTAATTTTACTGTTTCACCTTTTCTTAAGCACTGTGTCATGGGCTTTGTGAGTCGAGCTTCCGATAATAGCCAAGTAATCCCAAAAAGCTTTTTATTTCTTTTTGTGTCTTTGGTATTGGAAAATTCATTATAGCTTTAATCTTATCAGGATTTGGTCGTACACCCTTGTCAGATACAATATGGCCAAGAAAAGCTACTTCTTTGTGTAAGAATTCGCTTTTGTCCAACTGCACTTTAAGATTAGCTCCTTTAAATTTTTCAAAGACCTTTTGAAGATTTACAATGTGCTCTTGAAGGGAAGTTGAATAGACAATAATGTCATCCATATATACAAGACAGACTGACCCTTGGAGCTCTCGGAGAACATTGTCCATTACCCTTTGAAAGGTGGCTGGAGCATTTTTTAACCCGAATGGCATCCGGACATACTCATAATGGCCACTGTCTACAGAAAAAGCTGTCTTCTGAATATCGTTTTTATCGACTTCGATTTGGTGAAAACCACTCGCCAAATCAAGTGTTGTAAAATACATGCTTTTCCCTAATTTATCAAGTATTTCTGTTATGTTTGGTAAGGGATATCTATCGTCTATTGTCTTTTCATTCAATTTCCGGTAGTCCACTACAAGTCTCCACTTTTGTTTTCCACTGGCATCTTTCTTTTTTGGAACAATCCAAATAGGAGAAGACCAGGGAGAATAACTAGGACGAATGATTTTTTGTCTTAATAAGTCGTTTATTTGTCGCCTAACCTCGTCTTTGTGGATGTGAGGATATCTATATGACTTGGTGTAAATAGGAATATCGTCTTTTGTCGTTATTTTGTGTTTTATTTCGTTCGTAAATGTTAAGTCTGTTCCTTCCTTGTAAAAAATGTCCTCAAACTGATTACACAATTTAATTATAGCCCTACGTTCTTCATCATTGAGATGATCTACTCTGATTTGTGATGTAATATCGTTTGGTATTTGATTTGATTGGGATGAGATATTAAAATTATTAAATTCAGTAAATTCTGTAAGAGGCTGGACTTTAATGGGTTGATTAATAAAGAATGTTTGTGTATTGTTAGATGTATTAGTTACTTCCAGCTGACTATGCCAATCTACAGCTAAGTAAATGCCTTCACTTATAATAAATGTATCGTTAATTTTAAATTGTTTTACATAAATATCTCCGTTTTTTACGTCAATAGGTAATTTTATTATTTGTTTGGTGAGGCCAGGGATTTGGAAATCTGCAGATTTGTAATTTGGTTTAAACAAAAGAGGAATACATGCATTGGGTGTCTCTAGTACTTTGTCTTTTAAATTCACTTTCGCTCCCAAATTAGTCAAAATATCTAAACCAATGAGTCCGTCAAAATAATTGTGAAATTTAAACAATAAAAACTTTGAAATGCCTGGTGTATTAAATTCAATAAAATTTGGAATGAATTTTTGTTCGTCAATTTTGTGTTCATTTAAAACAGATGTAATTATGGTTGGTTCAATTTTTTCTCTATCATGTGGGTCAACAAATTCGGGGTTCAAAAAGGATGAAGATGCACCGGTATCAATCAAAAATTTTAGGGGACGTCCGAAAGGTGAGGAAATGTGGATGTAGGGTAGAATATTACCGTGTTTGTTAATATCTAAGTAGTCGAGTTGCTCGAGGCACTCTTCTGAAAATTTTCGTCTATTTCTTGTGTAACTGTATTGTCATCGCCCTGATTTTCGTCAATATGGTATTGGTCTAATTGGGGTTCGTAATTCTGTGATTGATAGTAATCGTCGTAATATTGATTGCTACTTTCGTCTAGGTAGTGATTGTTATTGTTAGCATTACTAGTAGATGGTTGGTCTACATTGTGAATCTCTTTACTAGTAAAATTGGGAGGTCCGGTAGATTTGAAAAAATTGTTTTGGTTTTTATTAAAATGTTGCCGCGTATTGCCTGAACCTATATCCATTGGTTGTGGATATTGATTAGCTCTATTAAATTGAGGTGGTCTAGATGGACCCGGTGAAGCAAAACGTGGTTGTGTATAATTTGGTTGTGTATAAGGTTGTTTGAATGGGTTTTGAGGTGTTACATGCGGTTGAAATATTGGACGTGGTGTAAAGGATGGATGTGCGGGTGTGTGATATGAATTAGGTGGAATAATTGGTCTGGGCATCATTATTGGCTTTGCTGGTTTCTTGAATTGCAAATTTTGTGTCAAGTTATTTGATTTTATGTAGTAACAATTCTGTTCTTTGATGCAATATGAGAATGCATCCATAAGAGTTTTAGGTTGCATAGATCGTATTGTTGAGCCTAATGGTTCCCGTAATCCAGAGAGGAATACGTTTAAACACATGTCACCATACAGTGACTGTTTTGCCCTAATTACTTCTTGATTTGTCTCGTGAATTTTTATGTAGTTAGTTATTGTTGAGAATATTTCAATGATTTTGCTATAGAATATTTCAACTGTGTCTGTGGATTGTTGTTTCAAATAGTGAAGGTCCCTAATAAATGATGTTTCATTTCTTTTGTCGCTATAGTGGGTTATTAGATTTTGTTTAATTTCTTCCCAAACAATTGGTGTCCCATACATGTTGAGAACCTCATTTGCTTGGTCAGTAATTTTATTCCTAATTGCTCTTAATAAAATTTTGCCATAAGGGCTATTTATTACTGCGGGTGATAATAAAGTAATAACCTCCTCTACGTTGTTAATAAAGTCATAGAGAGTTCTTGGATTTCCATCGAATTTTGGCAAATCCTTTATAGCGTCTGGTATTTTTAAATTAGCAACAATGTCAGCAGGTGTAATTGTCTGTTCAGTCATTATTGTACTTTTGGTATTTTCGTTAACAACTAAATTACTTAAACTATCAACTAAATTATTTGTATTAGTATTTGAAAAATTTGTGTTTAAATCGATATTTAATTCGTTAGGTAAATCAATTTTTAATTCAATAGTACTTAAACTAATAGGTCTAGAAGGTTGATCCTGCTCTGTATTCTGCAGCGAATCAGAATCAATACTAGCTAGACTGTTTTCACCGTAAGCCGCGGTGTTTTGAGAAGTGTCCCGATTATAAGGAGTTGAACGAAAGGATAGCAGTTTACTTTTGATAGGATTTGGCATTAAAATGAACGAGCGAAAATTGCATAAGATTGACTTACATGAACCATAAGTTGAGCATTTCCAGTGATTAACCGTCACAGGTACTCAGCAAGATCCAGGAAGTTGTAGATTCGCTTTGATCCAAACGTTTGAAAACGACCAGAAATCTGTGATCCAGTTGAGCGTGTCCGCGGGGAAAGCCTCTTTGCCTTGGTATACCGCCAAAGTTGAAGAAACCACTTGATAAACCGTCAATTGGTGTAATTCACGACTTTGACCACTAGCGAAAATTGCTCAAAAAATTTCGTACCGACTGCGCCAGTTAAATAACACGTTTCGCGTTATTTATTAAAAAAAAAATTTATTTTCTTTTTGTTACAATAATGATACTACAATAATATGCTTTTCGAACAACTCGGAGATAGTTCTTGTATCAAATCGAGACTAAATCTAAATCTTTAGTTGTGGTGACAACTATTTATATGTTTTTTGAGAAGCTATCTTTTAAATTTGACTATTTCAGGGTTGTTGTTACAATTTAGAATAAAAAATAGAGATACATATTAAAATTGATAATAATAATTAGAACAATAAGTATTATAAGCTGTGATTTGCTTAATAAGTCTTTTCACACGCTCAGTGTGTTTGTATATCGTCAACAATATTATAAGGAAATGAACTTGATACTGTATTTAAAGAATTGCATTATAAGCTTTTTCGCACGTTACAATTTTAGATAGCGTTTATATGTTAAATACTATAGTAGTAATACATAACTATATATATATATATATATATATATATATATATATATATATATATATATATATATATATATATATATATATATACCCGCTACGTTTTGACATGTGTAAGGACTCCCTATGGAGGGGAGGAGCTGAAATTTGGTAAGTGGGGCTCATTCTGATGTACAACAATACTATCAAAGTGGAGTCAAATATGGGGCAAATTTTGGATCCCACCCAACATTTAAGGCGATGGTGGGAGGCAACAAAACAATACAACTTTTCCAAACCGGTTGGAACTAATGTTTCACTCAATTATCTACAACACATCCAAAATTCACCTTTCAAGGGTGATTTGGAGGGAGTAGAGGGGGCAAAAACTGTTTTGGCTGGATCTAACACGCCCACAGCCCACAGAATTAACTTAGAGGGTTGAAATTTGGTATGTTGACAGAGTTCGTTCCTAACGTCTGCTTTTTGGAGGTTTTAATATCTTACCCCCATCTCCACCATTTTAAGTTACAATTTCATGCTTTTTTGAAGTTTTCGAAGTTTATACCATTCTCAAACAAACCTAGAGGGCTGAAATTTTGTATTTGGATTGAGTTCAAGAGGGCGCCTTTTCGGGGTCGCAACTTTTAACCCTTACCTCCACCATGTTTATACCAAAGGAACATGATTTCTCTTTTAGCGAATTTCCAGAATGGAATTCAGCTATTACAGCCACTGTCATGACGCGACTTGAACCCGGGACCATGGCAGAAATTTGTTTTGAGGTCCCTAGAAACCGAAAATAATATTCACCAAAATTTATATATATATATATATATATATATATATATATATATATATATATATATATATATATATATATATGTATGTGTACCGGCCCATAATTACATAGTTTGCCGTGCATAAAATTAATTATAAATTAATAATATTAGTATGCTGGAAAAATAATCTTGGTAACAGAAAACAGAGAAAAATACATGATTTTGACTGACAATTGGATTATTATTTCTCTTATTAAATATCGATAAATACGGAGTCAAGCACACGCAACATAATTATATAATTGGTGACCAACGACGATTTGGTATTTCGTTTAAATATTTATTTATTATTAAAATATTTATAATTATATTTTGACATACATATTTGTTTTCAAAAGTAAAATATAATTATGCCAAAAAAGAATAATACGAAGATGACTCATGTACCAGTCACCTCAGAAAACGGTAGAGTAAATTTCATTTTCGAAAAACTACCGGAATTTGACAGAGGTGACGTTAGATTGTGGTTACACAAATGTGATCTTTTATTTAAATTGAAGAATATTGTCAATGAAGACAATAAATATTTTTTAATTACTCTCGCTCTCGATCCAGAGGCTAGTCAAGCTGTACGTCACATAATTACTGACGTGGCTATTGAAAACAAATATGAAAGAATAAGGAATGAATTACAAAATAAATATATTATGTCAAAAACAGAAAAATTTTCTTCTTTATTTAAAACAGAGATTTTTCAGAATCTAAAACCTTCAGAGATTATTAATAAAATGCAATATTTTGCATATGACTTGAATTTGGAAGATTCATTCCTTAAGCATATATTTTTTAAACATGTACCACAGAACATATTGCCTTTCTTGTATGCGCATGAAAATATGGAATGGCATGAGTTAGGTAAATTGGCAGACAAAATATATGATTCTTCAAGAAAAGTTGAAATCAATGAAATTAAATTAAGAGATGAAAAACTTGAAGAATTATGTAATGAAATAAATGCCATAAAGAAAAAATTGAGAAATTTAAAGAAAAGGCAAAATTTCCATAGAAACAGAAAGAAAAAAGGAAATTTTGACTGTTCTAAAAATATTTTTAATTCTAAATTTCATTCAGAAATATGTAAATATCACATAAAATATGGAGAAAATGCAAGAAAGTGCATTAAACCATGTTATTGGTACATTTTATTCAAAGAGGAAATAATGAATGGAAATAAATTGAATCGAAACCATTACAAAATGGCAAAATGTCATAAGGATTCAAAAACGAAGATTTTTTATAATAATTCCTGGAAAAAGAGGAATAATTCAAAATACGATAATTATCATCTAAATAATGATGATAAAATGTTTAATTTCCAATCACGACATCACAGAATTAATTCAATTTTTGGTAACAATTTCCATAATCGGAAAATGTATCACAAAAGTGATAAGTGTTTTTCAAAATCATTTGTGAGTTATCCGAAAAATGGAAATTTTTTCAAACAAAATATAACGACTCCGAGAATAATGCATATTCGCAATGATAGAGTCAATTGTCATTTATTCTCCAAGTATCCTTTTAAAATAATGGAACAAGATGAGAATTATTTTAAAGTTAAATTAAATAATAATTTGGACAAAAGTCCCAATAAAAAGCATACAGTAGCTTGCGTAAAATAATTCTCATAAAGCAATGATAATAATTATTCAATTTATTTCTATTTTTCAACGAATTCTCATAGGTAAAATTAATTATTTTACTTGGATATTTTTCTGCCGTATGTTTTTTTGTTCTAGATTCGGATATTCTGAATTATAGAAGACATCCGGATCGGAGAAGCAGAAATTTCAAATTATTCATAAGTGAATATACATATTATTATGTATTGTAATTTTTTAATACTGTTTGTGTAACAATGACTTGTAAATATTTAGCATTGTTATACTGGAGGGTTTTTTCATTTTCAGGGAACAATTTAATTTGCGTCCTGAAAATTTTTCCCTTCAGCAGGAAATTTTTTTTTTTTTTTGAAAAGTGCCAAGATTTTTTCTTTCCGCAGGGGGGAGTAATGTACCGGCCCATAATTACATAGTTTGCCGTGCATAAAATTAATTATAAATTAATAATATTAGTATGCTGGAAAAATAATTTTGGTAACAGAAAACAGAGAAAAATACATGATTTTGACTGACAATTGGATTATTATTTCTCTTATTAAATATCGATAAATACGGAGTCAAGCACACGCAACATAATTATATATATGTATATATGTATATATATATATATATATATATATATATATATATGTATATATGTATATATATATATATATATATATATATATATATATATATATGTATATATATATATATATATATATATATATATATATATATATATATATATATATATATATATATATATATATATGTGTCCGCACGATAACTCTCGAACGAAATGTCCTAGGTTTACGAAATTTGGTGAAAATGTTGGAAGTCCCAAACCGTTGGACAAGTTCGTTAGCCAGACACGTCGGATGCCAGGAACATGGTGTTTGTTCTTGCAAAAAATTAGTTTTTTGCCAAAATTTCCACTTATTTAAAAATTTTTGCGAAATTTTTTTACATCATTTAAACGACGAAAAAAAATTACATAAAAAAGGTCTTTAAACTATTATTCTATGTCAACTAGTTTCCGAGAAAATTTAATTTTTATAAAAGGGCATTCGCTATGTTATGCAGGATGCTGCGACAGGGGTATACCTATATGCATAATTATATGAAAGAATGTGTTTGTGGTACAGGAAGATAGACTGTATATAAGTCATATACGTCATACATATGTATACATATGTTTGTATGTTACTTATATGCCGTTTTTTAGGGTTCCGAAGAAAGTTCTATTTTTTAGAGCTCCGAAATAAATCTCCCGAGACTATAATAGAAATTTGTTTTGGGGGTCCCTAGAAACCAAAAATAATATTCACTAAAATTTATGTATTAAATTTATATTTAGTTCCACACCGTTGGACAAATTCGTTAGCCAGCCATGTCGGATGCCTAGAACATGGTTTTTTTGACCATTTTTCGTGAAAAAAATTAGTTTTTTGCCAAAATTTTCTAAAGTTAAAAATTTTTTTCGACATTTATTTACACCATTAGAAAGAGGAGGAAAAATCACTTAAAAGGGTGAAAAATCACAGAAAAACGGATTTTTATAAACGGAAATTCGCTATGTTATGCAGGATGCTGCGACAGGGGTATTTTTTTTTAAGGTTTCGTTCGGGACAAAATCTCTCCAAAGAAACCTAGAGGGCTGAAATTTTGTGTATAGGTTAAGTTAATAGCCATCCACTGCTTTTTGCAGATTTCAACTTTAACCCTTACCCCCACGATTTTTACGCCAATATTACTAATTATTTTTGCTTTTTTTCTAACACGCCTAAAGACTTTCTGAGTAAACAGGGCTGCAACTGTGTATCTGCATTCAGTTGATATCGAAGGTGTGCCCTTTAGGGATTCCACATTACTCTTTTCCCCACTTCTCCCATTTTTACATCGGAATCAATGATATTGTTATACCTGGTTAAAATGACTTATTTTAATACTGATATAAGTAGACAAGGTAAATTTAGAAAAAAAATTGAATAACCCGCAATAAATATTGTAGTTTAAAAAAGAAATATTATTAAAGTCAGTTTTTAGTCGCATTTTTCCTTGTAAAAAATTAGACTTATACAGCCCATACGATAAGAACGGCGAGAGGCAAGAGGCGAGAGTAGGGGCGCTATACGTTTTAGGACGCGTAGAACACGATTCTGTAGAAAAAAATGTCTGGTATATATATATATATATATATATATATATATATATATATATATATATATATATATATATATATATATATATATATATATATATATATATATATATATATATATACCTGCTACCTTTTGACATGTGTTTGGGAAGTGGGGCTCATTTCCGATGCACCTTATACTACACATTTATATACATACATACATTTTGGATCCGACCCTAACTTTTGGGGGGTGGTGGGGGCAACAAAACAATAGGACATTTCGAAACCGGTTAGAAATAATGTTTCGGTCGATTTTCTACAACAGATCCAAAATTCAGCTTTCTAGGATGATTTGGAGGGAGTAGAGGTGGAAAAAAGAATTATGGGTAAATCTAACACGCTCACAGCCCCCAGAATTAAAGCAGAGGGTTGAAATTTGGTGTGTTGCTAAAGTTCGTACGTAGGTTGTGCTTTTTAGAGGTTTTAATATCTTACCCCCACCCTCACCATTTTTAAGCTGCAATTTCATGTTTTTTCGACGTTTTCGAAGTTTGTACCACTCGCACAGGTCATCCAAATAAACCTAGAGTGCTGAAATTTTGTGCACAAGTTAAGTTAATAACAGCCACTGATTTTTGGAGGTTTCAACTTCTAACCCTTACCCCCACGATTTTTATGCCATTATTTACTTGATTTTTTATTACTGTCATATTAAGTAATTTAAAAATGTTATTAAAGTTAATGTTTATTTATAAAGTAGGAATTTTGAATTTTTATTTATAAAATAGAAATTTTGGATTTTTTTGGAAAGAAATATCTTCATAAAGGCCTTCCAGTTTACTATTTAAGGTCCTTTTTTAATATTTAAAAATAAAACACAAAGGCAATTGGCGGATAGGAATGGGTAGGAATGCCCTCGTACGAATTGTATTGGCTTTTTCCCTGCTAACTGCTATCGGCACAAAATTGAAATTTACTGAGGTTCAGCCCTTAAAAACTTAAAACCTTTTTTTAAAGCCCCGATCAGCTGGACACTCATCATCAGTTTTGGAACCACCAAAATAACAAATCGCTTGTAGACGTTCAATCACATTTCGATTGTAAACGTTCAACACGGAAGATGAAGGGAAAAATTCGACTTTCGTGATGGGACCCCGCTGCTCACGGCGTTTTTATTTATAAAATATAGATTTTGGGTTTTTGAAAAGAAAAAATATATTTATAAAGGCCTTCCAATTCACTATTTAAGGTCCTTTTTTAATATTTAAAAATAAAACACAAAAGTTATTAGCGGATAAGCATGGGTAGTAATGCCCTTGTACGGATTGTGTTGGCTTTTTTCCTGCTAACTGCTATCGACATAAAATTGAAATTTACTGAAATTCAGCCCTTAAAAACTTAACCCTTTTTTTAAACCCCTCTATCAGCCGGACACTTATCATCAGTTTTAAAAACACCTAAATGACGCTCCGCCAGTACCCTTTCAACCACATTTAGATATCGTGAAAATACCGAAGATGTAGCGCAAAATTAGACTTCCGTGATGGGGCCCCGCTGCTCACGGCGTTTTTTTTTAATAATGGTGTGACCGAGATCCGCTCGGTGGGAATTTCATCTGTATGGAATTTGCTGAGAACAAAAGAGGTGCCAACTGATGATAACTGAACAGTTACCGATTGTTTATTTCCTTATAAGATACAAATAGTATTTTATAGGTACAATAAATAAGTAATTTGATAGTAGTCGTGGGTAAAAATATTATTATTATTGGTGGTGTCTATGGAAATATTTATCTACTGTATAAAAGGCAAATCCACTCACTCACTCACCTATCAAGAAATCTCCAGAACTATAATACATACAAACGTAAAATTTGGTACGTAGGTCGTCGCTGTTGCGTCGTATGTACTCGCTAAGAAAGGGTTTTGAAAATTTTTAATCTAAACGTAGAAATTTACAATAAACCGCAAAATGTCAATTTTTTATTATTATATACAGATATCTGTGGATAAAATTATAAAAAATCATACAAATTAATTTGTTGCTAAGCATTTGGAAAAAAATAATTTTGAAATTTCTTTGTCATTGTAATTGTACGTATCCCTTATTGATATTTAATATCTAAATGTTTTTAATTAATTATCTTTTTTATTTATTTATTTATTATTTTCAATAAACAGTATATGTATATAAAAACCTCAAAAAATTATAACATTTTTATTTGTTAAAATTTAATGTTATTTTTAATAAAATTAGCCACAAATTTATTCAAAATTTATGGATTTGTAATAATTCGTGTCCTTTAAACAGATTGACGAAAGAGATCCCCAAAAAATTGCAATTAGACGATTAGATGAACTTTGATCAAACATTAATTACTCAAACGTTTTTAAAATCTTACAATAAATAAATGTGAGTTTAAAATTGTTCCCCAGGAGTCTGGAGCAATAAAAATTACCCAAGACCAAATGACCGAACGTATTCCACTCCTAAATATCTGAATAGATATAGTTGCCTACAGAAAAATTCAAGCTGTGAAAATTAAGTATACTTCTGAAATAAGAATACGACTACTCTGGAGTCGTTTAACGAGCAAAACAATAGATTTAAAAAATTGGTTCACTGGTGGATAGGCGATACATTATGTTGCAATATAGACTATTCTAAAATAAACAGCAGGACGAATTTATATTAAATTTTGCTGCAATAATACGGAAATCCTAAAAAAATGAATGTGAGGTTAAAATTACTGTCTTGAATCCTGGAAGAAAACGTCCAAAATAAACGGCTAGAGAGATCTTGACCAAATTTTGTTCAAACATTACTGAAGTCCTGAAAAAAACGAATGTGAGGTCGAAATAACCCTCTATATAGAGTGCTGGGGGCCCAAAAGTGATCCAAAAATCGCTGGGTGGATTTTGATACCAAATTTTGTTAAAATGTTATTAGCAAATTATCGCAAGTTCAGAAATATTCTCCAGAACCCTCGGACTTCAGAAAGGGTTCGAAGTTAAATACTCGGGTTCGAAAAGGGTTCGAAAGGGTTCGAAATTAAATTATTATTATGAGTATTTATGGAAAGGTTTCAAGGACACACTTTCAAATATGAATCTATCTACTTTAGAGTCATTGGACGAAAGCAGCGGACCACTATGAGAAACTGATATTATAAAGAAAATCAAAATATCTAATTTAAATGTAAACTGACTTCGAAATTGACCTCTAGCACTATCGAACAGGATTAAAATTAGAAAGCTAAATTTGGACAATATTTTATGAAAATTAGATATTCTATTGAAATTATGATTAATTTAAAATCGTTAGGCGAGCAAAGTGAAGCACTATATAGAACTAGTTAATATTATAAAATACATCTAATTAGTAACAAATGAAAAACTGACATTGGCTTGGTGAAAAGAGACTCAATTTGACCCTCTAAACGAATTTTTAGCGAGTTGGGACCTTTCTAAGCGATGACAGACGAACGGACGAACATACGGGCAGACGGACATAACGAGCTTGAAATTATTCCAAGATTTTTTCTTTGAAACCCTAGAAATGTATAAAATCTCACACCAAAATGTGATTTTTTTGTCAGCACTCTCTGAATTTTTGTTACGAGTTTTCCAGAAATTTGACACTTATTGTTACTGAATCTTATTTTTTATGTCGAAAGTATCTCCACTAATTGATAGTCACCTGTATTTTAACTTATACAAAATATCTGTTTCTCTATTATATTTCATTTATTGATACAATAATTGGTTACTTTAATTAGCGGATATATCTACCCTATATTTCTACCATTCATACCCCTTCTCAAACAAGCACACCTATTCATATAATACAGTGATGTTCAAGCGGTTAATCTCCTGCAGTAGCGTAACTAGATTCAATACAACCTGGAGTAATTTTAGTCCAAATACTTCCACTTCCTATCACATTCACGGTCGTCCCATTATCTATTCACGCTCGTAGTGATAAAACAACGAAAAACATGATACAATCTTTCCACTTTTCCTTGAGCTCTGCCGTGTCACACTAATCTCACGTATCTCAGAAATGATAGTTTTGAGAAAACTTGATTTGAATAAAATATCGTATTATCTTAATTCGCTTAAATATTATTAAATATATAAGATAATTGACTTTTATTAAATATATAAGATAATTGACTTTTATTATGCGTTATTGATTGAAGGTTGCAGTATCGATTTAATAACATATAAATATACTATTTGAAAATATAAGAAATAAGGAATGTGATACAATAAAAATAAAAATTTAAAAATACAATAGATTAATTATTATATTATTATTAATAAATTAATTAATTTTATTGCCAATATATATACTAGGGATTGAGTAGAATCCTTTAAACGTCGTTACGCGAAATTGCTGTATCTAAAGATACATGACATTCGTGTAACACGGCAGAGTTGTCCCATCAAATATCACTTAAATGTTTAAAGTTTTTCTAGGTTATAAGAAAGGTAAAATAATTATTAATAATATAAGATGAAATACTACCCAAATAATGCATTTCATTGCTTCCGAGATTACTCAAGTAGCAAAAGCATTGTGATCACTTTTAAAATATGAAAATTGTTTCCCCCCAAAATAAAAATTTTCACGGACATTTTTATGTTCTAGTGCTTTCTGAACAATTTTTGTTTCGTGTCTGTCTGACGGTCTGTCTGTAAATCTGTGTGTCCGAAGTAGCATAACTTCAAAACTATTCAATCGTTTCTGATAAAATATTTAAAAATTATGCAGTTTCATAGCTATGTGATCCCCTACGAATTTTATCGCAATCGAAGGAATGGTAACGACGTCGCTACCGTGAAATCTCAATAAATTTCGATATCATACTTACTACTAGCCTCTTTTCACTCAAATTTTGAAATCGTTTTGAAATTAGGCCATAATTATATGGTTCTCTATAAATTTCAATACAATTTAAGCAATGATAATTACTGTGCATGCACAAACGTAAAATATGTTAACAGTGGGTACATATGGAATGAAGTCCTTATTATTTTTCCATCCATATAGACTGTAGCGAAGCCAGGTACGTATTTACTCTAAATGCCGCCTTAGGTACGGTGAAAAATGCCACCCTGGCATTAAGATCCATAAAAAAATTTATTTTATATATTATTTTTCCTTCTTCCTATCAAAAAATAACAGTGATGAGCAAAAAAAAACAAAAATGAAAAGTACTTGTAAAAACTAAAAATTTCCTGCGCCTAGAAGTTCACCTAGTCCGCCTTATGGCAAATACGCCCCTGAGCGAAGCTATAGCTATAAGAACAGAAAGTATGATAATCAATATATACTTATGTTTTATGGTCTAAAATGGAGATAGAGACGGAAAACCAAAAATCGAAATTGAAGTTTTCCAGACCATAATGCACTTACATAATATATACATATTATGTCTACGTCTAGATCAATAAAAAGCTCCAGATTTACTAGGGTTAGAGAAATGAAATCAGATTTAAAATGATTTTATATATCTTTATAGATCTAAAAAATATAAAAATATTGTGCAATAAGTGCGGGAAGCTTTCGATTTCCCACTCGAGTGAAGTTGAGCGCACTTACTGCGATCGTGTGCTCCGTTACCATAAATGGGCAATAGCTGCAATGTTGTGCGTAAAATCAGATATTAAGTTTGAAGAATCTAATTTATATAAGAAAGTAAATTTCCGAATTAATTTCATAGAAAAATAGCTCGCCGAGTAAAAAAGGTTTAATACCACTGAATTATTATATATCTGTATAGCATAATTCAAATACGCGTCTGTGATAATAATCAAAGTTTTGATTTACCTAATACCATACAATTGGAATTATTAATAAATATAATTGGACAAGCATTTTGTCACATAATAAACAGTATTTGTCAATAATAATAGATAGTGAGCGTCACATCGACATACATAACATGTTGAATTAATAATTATTGGCAAACGAACGTACTTGATACTAGATGAATCCTGAATCACTATAATTTATGAATTATTATGTATGTTTTGTAATAAACAAAAAGGCAAACTGTTTTATTTACAACAATTTTGTATATTTATTTATATAGACAGAATAACCATATTCAGTTCATTAATTTTGTTCAAAGGTTTTGTATATTTAACGTGGATATAAATGTGCAAAACAAAGCAGAGTGTTATAACGACAAAATAGATTAAATTGGAAAAAATAATCCATTTGATGTATCAAAACAAATCGTAATATTATTATCAAATATTTATACAAGTATCATTTGATCAATAGAGCTGTGTAAAAAATACTCTGCCAGTGGAGGGTGGCAGATAGCCTTCTCGTGTTCGTAACAGACTTTTATTGGAGACACAGCAATTTTGTGTACCTTAGCCTCGTAGGTAGTCAGTGCCTCAGTGGCACTCACCGACTGTAGGTCAGTCAAACAACAATGGATTTGATTGTTGTTAGCATTGTAGAACCCCCACACGCAGCGTTGTGGTATGACACATATGTATGCGAAGCAGGGTCACGTGACTGCCACCTCTATTTCGATTACGCACACATACACAGTTTAGCGCGCCAATACAAAGTAAACACCGTGCACGTATATAACATATTTTCTATCTCTTACTGGTTACACTGATTCCAGTAGTGGAGAGATACGTATTGTACCTCTGTCCTCTGTGCTTTTATCCAATCTTTAAAGTGATTTTGTTCGTAAACTGTATCTTTCCTTAAATTTCGTTCGTTATCTTATTATTATCAATTATCATGCCTGAAGCAACATGACTTTAAGAGAAGTATAGAGTGACAGTGAACTACTTCCTAGCATGGGCCTCATTATGCAACAGTAGACTAACCGCCAATAATAAATTTGTGGTAAAACGCACTTCTACCAAAACATCTATTAAACCTCTAATTTAGAGAATTCGACAATAATTTCCATTTTCTTAAATAGATAAAATTTTTTGTTAATTAATCCACAATAACTGCTATTCTTTAACACATAGGCAAAGTATTGCATTATGTTTTACAATAATAGACCAAGCAATAGTATTTTATGGTCTAGTATTGCTAAACAAAAAAGGTTGAATTCCATAAGACTTAGACTTTTAAGTTTAATCATATTTGAAAACCTTTAAAAAACCGACTTTTAATAAGTAAAAAAATATAATAAAACATAGGTATTTTGAAGTGGAGTGGGGCTCAGTATTAAAAAAAAATGTAGACCCATGGGACTTGATTAGTTTTTTGTCACAAGCCTAATGACATTTTTTTTCTATGTCCCGCTTGACTTCAAAATATTTCTTTTATTATTTTTTTTTTTACTTTTTGAAGCCGATTTTTTAGAAAAGATTTTATTTTATACTTTTTATAAAACAGTTGCCGAATATTCATATACGTATAAAAATAAAAATAAAAATAAAAACTAACTCTTAAAGATAAAAAATTTGCACTTAAAAGAACATGATAAAATTATAAATGAATTCTACTAAACACGGTTTACTTGCACCACATGATGATAGAGCTGTAAGCAGTATGATAGAGTTAAAATTTAATTTAGCATAACACATTTAATTAAAAGAAGTTTTCAAATTTAAAATTTTTTCAAACAAAGATTAAAAAAAATAAGAAAAGTATCTGCGGAAGGATGAATCTTATATATGTTTGTTAGCTAGTGATAGAAGTTCTCGAATATACTAGAACATGATTTATCATATACCTACTTTTATAACACATTTTTATTGCACAAGTAATACACATACTCTGAACGTAAACTTCAAGCATTCACAAATATAACAATATGTTTTCTTAATTAAAAATTTCTTCGAAAGTTTTTCTAACACTTAAATATTTAAGTTTTATCTACTTTTTTCGGTTATTATTACAAGCATTCTTTCTTATATTTGATAGCCTTGGTCCTTTATGAGCAAATTGACTTCCTGACAAAATATTAAATTTTTCCAATGGATTAAAGAAGAAGCCTGTTAATAAGAAGACCGTCCTGAAATTTACTGCAATTTCAAAGTTTTACTTTTATAAAGTCGTTTGTAACATAAACCAAGTAACAATACTATAAAAGTTTATTACAGTAAACAAGTTGTCAAGCGTAAGTTGTACTTGCGCTAACAGTGTTCCGCACAATCAATCGTTTTTATGAATTTTTAGTCGAATTTTTTAACTGATAAGAACCCAGAATTAACGTAAGGAGTTAAAATTTTGTATGTTGATAGAGTTCGTACCTAGGGTGTGCTTTTTGGACGTTTTAACATTTTTCCCCACCCCCACCGTTTTTAAGCTACAATTTCATGCTTTTTCAACGTTTTCGAAGTTTGTACCACTCGTACCTACAGGTCACCCAAATAAACCTAGAGGGATGAAATTTTTTATACGGATTGATCTGGTATCGAGGGTGTGCCTTTTTGGGGTCTCAACTTTTAACCCCTAAACCCAACATTTTTTTCTTGTTTTTTAACAGTTTTGTTGGGATCAAAATCTCCCCACATAAACCTAGAGGGCTGAAAATTTGTGTGTGTATAGGTTAAGTTAATAGCCAACCACTGCTTTTTGGAGGTTTCAACTTTTAGCCCTTACCCCCACGATTTTTGCGCCAATATTTCTATGATTTTTTTCTTTTTTTTCTAACACGCCTAGAGACTCTCTGAGTAAAACGAGAAGGCTGAAATTTTGTACATGTATTGAATTAGTATCCAGTTAGTTCCTTTTAGGGATTCCACGTTACTTTTTCCCCCACTTCTCCCATTTTTACATCGGAATTCAATGGTATTGTTATATAACTATAAAATGATTTATTTTCATACAAATACAGCAGACATTATAAATTTAAAGAAACAAATGAATTAACTACTCCCATTTATCACAAATGCAATACATATGTAAGTAATATTTAAAAAATGTTATTGGTGTCATTTTTTATTTTATTTATAAAATAGGAATTTTGGATTTTTTTGGAAAGAAAAATTGTCCTCAAAATATCCTTACTGTTCACTGTTTAAGGTGCTTTTTTAATATTTAACAATAAAACAGAGAGGCTATTAGCAGATGAACATGGGTAGGAATTCCCCAAACGAATTGTGTCGGTTTTTTTTCTGCTAACTACTATCGACATAAGATTGAAATTTACTGAGTTCCATGTTCATCCCTTAAAAACTTATCCCTTAAATGTATAAAATTATTTTTTGAAAAATCGATAAAAATTTATAAATTTTGAATGGCTTGACGGATTTGTCTGAAATTTTTAAATTTTTATATTTCAGATTGTACCTCTATAGTATGTCTCGGAAAAAATTATCAATTTATTTTTTGAAAATTGTTTATTTTTTCAATATTTTTTTAATCAACTTGTAGCTATGGTACAATTACCAAAATTTTTTGTCAGCTTCTTACTATGATCCATATAACATACAGTTTTTTCAGAATTATTTTCCGGGTGCGTCATTGTTAAAAAAATTAAATGTCTGAAAATATTTTTTTGGAGATAGGTATACGCTTGCGGGTACTCAGTCGATTGGAAATCATTTGCAAATTTTGAATATGTTCATAAAAACATTTGTAACTGCGTGGTTTTCAAAAAAAGTAGTCGGCTAAAATCTTTACACTCCTCAATCCACCGGACACTTATCATCCTTTTTGGAAATCACGAAAATGACAATTCGCCTGTATCCTTTCAATCATATTTAGATATTTTGAAAATACCGAAGATGTAGCGAAAAATTCGACTCTCGTGATGGGGCCCCGCTGCTCATGAAGTTTCTTGTAATGGGATATGAAAGTGGATGAAATATTATTTCTAATAAATAAATTGTATTCCCAAAGTAGACCCTCATTGAAAACGCTCATTGAAAATACTGAAGACGCACCTAACGTTATTAGTAATTCCTGTTAAACGATAAGCATGTAATGTATTTAAAAAACCAACAATCTTAAGTAAACCAGGTATTGTAAATTTAACAATGTTTTTAACATTCTACACATTAATATACATGGCTTTAACTATTTATATATTTTAGATAAAACTCGGCAAAATATTTTACAAACTTATGATATTATCTGTGTGTCGGAGACCTGGCTTAATGACACAATTCTTATTCCCAGCCATCTTAATAATTACCAAATTGTGAACAAATTTGGACTAAAATCAAAGGTTAAAGGAAGACCGCAAGGAGGGTTGGTAATATTTATTAAATCAGGTAAGTAGGTATTAGGGCGGTTGAGCGTGGGAACTTTTTGTAGTGTCGGTTACCTATATTGAAGGGAAAATTGCGTGGGTGTTACTTGTTTACTTCCGGTCTGTGGTGTTATCTAATTGATGTTAATTGTTTGCTTCCGGTCTGCAACGCCGCCTTGCTGTGACGTCATCCGTGCAGACTTTGGAGGGTCTTCGATGGTAAGACCCCGTTATGATTTTTTATTTTTTAAAGTTGGTGAGCAGATTTGAACCGGGTTCTGTTGTATGCGGAGCGAACGCCATACTCGTTGAGCTACGAGAGGCATTAGCGTAGGGTGTTTTAAAAGTTGGATACTATTTTTTAGCGAGCACGCAGTTGTGTCGATATTGCAGTGATTGTGGTTGTGTCGTTGTGTAGTGAAATATTTTTATGAAATAATATTTCCTTATCAGTTTGAGCTTCCGTAATGAAATTAAAATAGACACATTCTTGTGATTTTGTGTATTAAAAGAGACAATAAGTAGGTGAAAATTATTTTGTGTTGGAATGAAATAAAATTATATCAGTTGAATTGGTTGTCACGTCACCCATGTAGACTTTAAGAAGTCTTCGGTGGCAGCACCCCGTGTGTGTCTTTTGCAAAAATCAATTTTATTTTTGTGTGTGTCAGATTTGAAAAATATAAAATTATGTCAGTTGTGGTTTTCCGGTGTAGAATTAAATTAAAAGCATCACATGCTTGTGGTTTATTAATATATGTATTTCTGTTATCTATATGAAATTTCTCTGTTTGAGTGGATCATTTCTCCATATATTTTTAGTAATAGCGGGTTGATATTTTTGATTTAGAGAAATATTGTTGCTTAGTGAAATTTGGTTTGTATGACCTTCGCTTACGGTTACGATCACGTTGCCTAAACGTGTGCTATAGAACATTCTCGACATTATCTTTCCGCCAAAAATGGGTATATATACAGGCGGACGATCGCAGTTTTTATCAGTTGATATTGAATCATTGTGAAAACAACTTCTAGGAGATTTCCAATCACTGATAATAAAATTTTTATTTGTTATGAAAAAAAAATTTAATTGATTTGGTAAGTTTTGTATTTTCTGTAAAAATTTTTAAAATACTAGAAATAAATTTTTTGTGGAAAATGGAGCCCAACACAACACTATCAAACAATATCTTTGAAGACTCACGCAGTTTAGAAGAGTTTGTGAGAGAGTTGAACGAGATAGCACGTAACGTCCATCTTGTCGATGATGATGATGAAGAGGCGTTGGAGATGTTATTGGAGGAACTGAATGAGTTCGGGGGTAACACCGTATTGGATGAGAACCCTGAGAGAGAGAAATTTGAGATCCTCTCCGAGACACATTCAAAAGTGCGGCGTTATAATTTAAATGGTCGAAGAATAGTCTTCAAAATTAAGGACGTGCCCAGTGGTTTGGACGCCATGAACTGGGTTAAAACTAGTGTGAACCAGATAATATAGCGAATTTCGTCAAATATCGAACCAGACGACAAGGTGGGCTTCACTTTTACCAGTGAAAATTTCGAAAAGGGACCTGGCTGGATGGCATTTCGCGACAGTAAAAATGTGACGTTTGAGGACGTTTGGAAATTATTGGGGGCGATTTTCAAGAACAACTCGCGAGAGCTGGCTACGCACAAGTTCCGTCTGACAGCCACATATGTGAGGATGCCTTAGGGGTGCGGTAAAACAAGAATGAAATCGGCCAATTATAATACATACGAACAAGAGTGCCGACAACGCAGAGGAATAATTTTCATTAAAAACAATGACAATTTATGTCTTTTAAGAGCGATCGTTGTTGCCAAGGCTCATGCTAAAAAAGATCCAAATTTCGAAAAAATCCGGTGTAGTCGATACAAAACCAATAACACACAGATGAAAAAGTGAACAAATTACTACATAAGACGGGCATGGTGATACCAGAGTAAGGGGCTGGAATTGAAGAACTACAAATTTTACAACACCATTTAAATAAATATAAAATTACAGTCTATAAGCACCAAACAGGGGGTCGAGAAGTTATTTTTGAAGGAATTAACGATGACGCAATTTACAAAATTAATTTATTTCTCCACGAAAACCACTACAACGTTATAACTAATCTGACTGCCACGTTTTGTTGTAGTTATTACTGGGAAGCATGCCACACACCTTTTAATACAAGAAACGATCACCGATGTGGCGCTACCTGTCCGTGTTGTCAACAGGCCCCACCATGTGAAAAAATTAGTCTCGAAATTAAATGTGATAATTGTAAATGAGAGTTCCCTAGCCAGACATGTTTTTATAACCATTGCAAACAAGGATCGTTGGGCAAAAATTCTGTTTGCGATGTAGTTAAGTGGTGCGACAAATGCTTCAAAACCATCAATATGAAATTACGAAAACAAAAACATGTATGCGGCGAGATTTTTTGAAAGATGTGTGATTGTAATGCCCCAACCAATCACTTCTGCTACATTAAGAAGGATACAAACCAGCCGAAACTAGACAGCACGTTATTTATTTTCTTCGACCTTGAAACCAGGCCAGAAAAAGCGGTGAAGAAAGGAAGTGATACAGTGAATCACGAACCGAATTTATGCGTTTATAGGCAGTGCTGTGATACGCGTATTAAAGAAAAAAAACTCACCTTTTGTCAAAAATGTGGATACCGACAACATGTAATAAAGGAAAATATTATTTTCACGTTCATGAAGCAAATACTGGACATTCGTAAAAAATTCAAGAAGGTTATCTGTATTGCACATAACGGGCAAGCGTTTGACAACCGGTTTATTTTGAAAAATGTGTTTGAAAAAACCTAGCTCCAACCCGATATTATTATGAGAGGATCAAAAATATTAATGTTGGAGATTGAGAATATACGTTTTACCGACTCTCTGAACTACTTTCTGATGGCGTTGGCGGCACTCCCATCTTCGATCTTCCACCATCATCGAAAAAAGGATACTTCCCGCATTTATTCAACACGGAATCAAATAAAGACTATATCGGACCCTTTCCCGACATCTCATATTACTCGCCAGACACGATGAAAAGTACAGATGATGCTGAAGAAGATGATGAACGAAAAAAATTCATCAGATGGTACAATCAAACGAAAGATAGTGGCTATGTGTTTGATATGCGGAAAGAGATAGTGGAATATTGCATTAGTGATATGAATATACTGAAGAAAACCTGTTTAAAGTTTAGAAAAGTGTTCCTCGAAGAGTGTTGTCTTTGCCCGTTCAGCGAGGCGATAACAATCGCCTCAGCGTGCAATTTGGTATTCCGTCGCAAGTTTTTAGAATCAAATACAATCGGCATTTTACCTAGAGGCGGTTACCGAATGGCAGACATACAATCAAAAATTGCCCTGCAATGGTTACTCTATGAAGAAACGGAACGAAAAATTGAAATTAAACATGCGGGAAGACAGCGGGAAGTTATAACCAGGTACAAGGTTGAAAGTGGATGGCTATTGCGAGGAAACCCACCAGGTCTTCGAATTTCATTGCTGTTACTACCACGGGCACGACGTTTGCCAAAAAACGCGACGCAGCGAGGCGTTACATGAAACGGTTGGTTCGAACGAACCAAAATAAAAACAAAACGAATTCAAGAATTGGGTTATTACGTCATGGAGATGTAGGAGTGTCAATTTCGGAAAATGTTAAAGACCAGAACAGATTTTGCAAGATACAAAACTGGAAACCCTTCTATCTGAAGAAGCAACTGAAAATTGGTTTTATCGTGTTTGATGCAAAGCATTTTTGGTCAAAATTTTTATTTGATAATTTAGAAAATTTTTAATTAAGCACACTAACTTTAGTGGAATTGGACTAATTACATCTGGAATAATGGGTATCATAGTTATCTTCAAGTTATTCAAGTTCATTATCGATACATTTATACACGGCGTCATTCTAGACAACATTTTTGGATGGTGTATCCGACTTATCGCTGCCATCTTCGACAGTGTCACAGTTTACTGTCTACATAAGTACCATGACAAGAAAGCTACACAAACCGAAACAGTAGTAAACGAACCCCCAACGGAAATACGATAGCAAACAGCCCGCAGAGAATCCACAACGACTGTATCCTACACCACCACTAATAAGTACGACGTGTTGTCCAGACTGGATTGAAACGACTCACTAATGTGAAAAAGTGAATTTTAAAGACTTAAATAATTGAACATTAGTGTTAGTTATAAGAATTAAGAAAAAAAATGAGTACATAAGCCTATCTATGAAAAATTAATGTAATTTTTGAAAATATTAATGATATAATTTGCAAAGTAATAAAACTTTATGAAATTAAATAATTTAATTAGTAATTATTATGATTGGTTAGTTTGAATTTCAGATGAAATGTACATAAATACGCTTATGAATGAATTTTGTAATTATTTTAAGAATTTCGATAAAGTATTGAATAATAGAGAAACTAAGTAAGATAAAATCATTTAATTAGGGTTCTTGATCGTAATTCAAACTTAAGATTTTTACTTGAATAAATAACCAATTTTAATAGAAAGTAAAGATAAATTGAATTTTAATGAAAGAATATTTAAACCTGATATTGAGTATACGGAATTTACAATATTTCTGATTTACTTTTATGGAACAAGGAAGTAGTGACTGTTTAAAAAAAAAATAATAAATAAATAATAATAGTAATTTTATTTAAAATTGTAATCAAAAGTAATAGAATTCAATTATGAATTGGTGAAATAAATGAATTTAAAAGTAAATTCTTGATCAAAAGTTAACAATAAATATTAATTACTGTAGGAAAATGTAGGGGTTAGGCTCGGGTCAGCTTCACCTTACTCACGAACAAGTTAAAAGCATGAGTAGGGTGAAGCGCATTCCTTTTTGATCTCTATAAGCAACGAACACCACTGGTCAAGCAGTATACCGTTCGGAATACAAGGAAGAATAAATGAGTAAGAAATTTAATTTAAAAATTTTATACATGATTACCATCTAGATCATTAGGAGAATGATGTGATATGATAACGAAATAGAAAAATTTTTAATACAATTGGTTAATCATTAGGGAATTGGAAACTAAAGGTAACCAATTTTATGCATCAATATTGTTATATGAATAGTTGCAAAAAAAAACTAATTTTAGGAATACTACGTGTAAATGAGAACCTACTTAATAAAAGGGAAAGGATAGGAATAAGAATTGTCCAAAATATATATATATATATATATATATATATATATATATATATATATATATATATATATATATATATATATATATATATATTTATATATATATATATATGATATATATATGATATATATATATATATATATATATATATATATATATATATATATATATATATATATATATATTTATATATATATGATGACTTTGACGACACCGATGCTGAATGGAGACAACTAGGTGAGTTAGTACTGATTTTAAGTAACAAAAATTTGATTTTTGCCAATTCATTGTTTGATAAACTGAAATTAAGAATTGCAAATATAAACTGATTGCTCCCTTGTTTCGTGAATAACAAAATAACAGAATACCGGATGTGACTTAATTTTATTGGCCTAACCACACACTGGGTGTCCTATTTGTGGATACGGCACTCACGTGTGGAAGTCGGATTTTTATTTTAAGCAGTTGTCGTTTATGGCAACCTAACACTTCGTCGCCAACCCTGGCTCTATGTGTGTCTCATTGGAGTGTGACACGGAGCTGATACGGGTGTACGGGCACCCAAAAATGGTATGAGATAACATTTCGTTTTGTTTGGTAAAAACTAAAGGTTAAGTTTAGAAGGGGGTTGCTCGTACACCATGCCAGCCAATGGAGCCAACCCTTTTAATATTTACACAGACTTTGGGCGGCGAAGTTGCGAAATAGAAAGGGACCGAACAGTCTTTAAAATCGAGCCAACTTTTGCGTCTGCTGCGGCATTCGCAAGTGGAAAATAAATTTAGCTTGTGAATGTTTGCTCCAGATTTTTTGCGGCTCTATAAAATTGGACGAAGACAAATGGGAGGGATAAATATAGTAATTATCAAAATTCCTTTTCGGCACAACCTAGGAGGCAAGGCCACAAACTTCCTCCGTCAAAATTCCTTTTCGAGTACTCTCGTAGGGGACATAAGGGGGATAGCTCGGAACATAATTGCCCAGTGATGCCCCCCAAAAACATGAAAGAAAACAATCTTTTCATAAATAGCAAGAGTACAGATATTTTTTCTATTTTTCATACTTGTTAAGTATTTTATTATATTTCTTTTGAAAGAAGATATGGATTTAAAAAAAAAAGAAAATTTAATTAATTATTTGAAGTATAAAGAATTACATTTGAAGTATGATCTGGTTAAGGTATTACGTGAATGATTACATAATAAAATTAAAGGAAAGAAGTTAGTAATCGTAATTGTGAAACACAATTTAATTTTTTTTAGAAAGTTGGAATAATTAGGCAGGGATTAATAATTTTAATAATTTCTTTTAGAAATTTTCTGTTTGAAAATGAACTGACGCACAGTGGGGCCAAATACCATTAAAGGTGGCAAAAATACGAAATATTAAATTATAAGCTACAATTTATATGACCCCTTAAATCAATAGCTACAATATTCTAGCAACGAACTCTGTAATTAACTTATGTAAAATAGCGCGGGGGCTGCAAATATATCGACTATTATTTGTTATTTCTATAAACTGATTGCTTCTTAAACCATATCATTGTATGTAAAGAAGTGATTTGCGGGACGGTTATTTAAGTTATAAAAAAAAATAAATTAAAATCGGTTATAATGGGCGATATTCCCCATGGTATGTTATTTTTTTTATGTATCTTGTTTGTTAAAATCAGTACTTGTATTGATACTATCAAGCTTTAATGAAACATGGTTGAATTATCTAGAGAAATTCTGTAAAAATTAGTTTCTCGAGGAATTTTAGTTACGTATCCAATCGAATCCAACGGATATATTTGTGGCATTTGATAAAGCAATTAGTCTATTTTGGTATTATGATTGCAGAGTTTGCACCAAATTGCACCTTTTTTCAAAATTTTTTGATTTTATTTTCATTTTGTTTGAGAAAAAATCATCAACAAGAAGCTTAGAAAGTTCATATAAGCTCTCAGTGGTGCATAAAATACCAAATAATTAAATAAAACACTCAAATTTATTAGATTTATATAGGTACCGAATATTCCAGTTAAGCTAAAGCTAAAATTAAGCGTATCATCGAAATTTGTTGTCAAAAATTACATATTCTATTTAAAATTTTTAAGTTGATACCACGTGGCTAGAAACCAGTAACCAGAAATGAAATCGAGTTGTATGAAAAAAGTCTCAACCTAGGGTCAAACAAGATCTACAAATTTCAAATTCATCGGACGAATGGTTTTTGATACATCATTTGACTAACCGTTATAGGACACCCTGTATGGTGGAACACCCAGTATTTTATTAATAAATATCAAGTAAAAGTAAAACATATTGTTATATAATTATTCTGTAGTCAATAAAAGGACTAAGTAAATAATTTTTGCCATTTTTTACCTACTTTGACCCCATTGTGTGACGGTTCGAAACAATATTGTCACAGTTTCAAAATAAAAATGGTATTTTTGCGAAGTAAAATATTTGTTTATTATTTACAAATATTTTAACTATTTCTTTTGGATATTTTCATGCAACTTGCGGTAGTTCACCAACCACACTCAATCGGCTTGCATATGTAACGTATTAGTTTATAAGAATTTTTATATTATTTTTATTCTCCATTGTTGAAACATTGGTTTTTAATTGTAATTCTATTTAGTCCAAATTGGTAACAAATCTGTAAACGAATATTTTATTTTAGAATATAAAAATTACATTATTATTCGCTAGTTATTGAGTTATTCAATTGGCTGTAACTACATCTGAGTAATTTTTGAGGCATTTAACCGCGTTCTAAATTTAAGCCTTTTTAACTACATAAAATATTTTGGCCTAAATACAGCCACTGCTACCACCCTTCTTGCCATCCCAGCACATATTACATTTATAGTGGCGTCAGTGGAATTGTTCGAATCAACCCCTGTAACCACCCTTCTTTTACTTCCGTATATTACAAAACTTGGATAGACACCGAAGTGATTGTATGAGTCTTCCGTTTTGTCAATTTTGGTACGAAACAGTAAAAATTGATTTTCGGTAAAAATTTTTGGGTTTCTCGTTGATTTTCTACTTGTAAAATGAGATGTAATGAACGGAAACAGTAATCCTTCGTTCAAGTACAAACCACAAGCATCTAGTAATAGAAAAAATTTTGTTTTTTGATTTCAGATCAGGATTTCACGAGTTACTCTGCCTACAGCGAAAAATCAGCGATTTTCGACAACTAGCTACCAATGGCCTAATTTTCAATTTTTCATGAAAATTTTTTACAGTATCTCAAAATAATATATAAATAATATGCCAAAAGTTGGAATAAATTATATTTTCTTATATTGCAAAAAAAATCGAATAAATAGTGGTTTTCTTGCTAAAAAATACTCATGTAGCACCTTAATCAATAAATTAAGTTGTGGGAAATGAAACAATTAAACTAAACGTGGTATATCACTAGCACGTACTTACGCCTTCAAAATGATCTATTCCGTGTGTAGCCTCTGATGGGGCAAAAACTAACTAATGCTTTTCTAAATAAATTTTAAAAAATCAAAATATTTTGTTTGTTAAATGCAAACATCAACTAATATCTTTCATACTTACCAAAAATTACAACACTTATTATAAAACTACCTTAAAAATTATTACACGTTTTCTGGTCGCGTCAAAAGTGTGAGTGTTCTTTAAATGTTACGCTTTTGTGAGGGTTGATTTAAGTGTTGGAATTATATCATTCATTATGGGGTATTTATGTAGGAAGACTGGCATATGTTTAATAGTTGAAGAGCTCCATGGAAAACGTTGTAAGCGACAGATTTTAATAAAGTGTATTTTTTGTAGAAAAACGTTGCTTGTGTCGAATTCTACATATTAGTGAACAAAATTTTATTGGCTGGTTTACATTTTTTTTTAAAGTTACATGATTTTAAAAAATTCAAATAGTGGAAAGACGTTACATATATTAAACATCATGGCGGATTCTGGTACTGTCACCTATCGTTCGTGTATTAAAACAATTAAATAAAGGAAATAGACTAGATTAATATGAAAAAATGGAAAAAAGAAAACAAAAAATATTAAGGAATAGTGGGAAAGCATATTTAAATTATAAAAATATTCCAGTACAAGAAAAATTAGAACCAAGATTGAAGAGCCTTGTACTTGATTATTTTATTAATGTATCCAATTGTTTTTATGGAAAAACGTTACTTATACATTTTTATAACTAACACATGCAACGTTCTTCCATGAAATCTTTTTTGTTTTTTGCTTTTTAGCTTCTAGGATAATAGTTTTTGTTTCAAAAATTGATGGAAGTGCTTGAAATTTGCTAACATTAACAAAATAAGCTAGTAAAATTATACTTTAAATGTTTCAACTAAACTCGTGGACAAAATTAACGCACCACTTAATTAAATAAGCACAAGTTTCCCTGTATTCGAGTGATATGATTTATAGATTCATAGAAATTTGTGAATGAAATAGGGAAATTGTTTTGAATAGAAAATCGACAAAAAAGACCTTATTTTAAGTTATTATTTATTAAATGCAAAAAATTTATAGAACATAAATGGCACAAAAAAACGTAAACAATGAAATTAATGTGTTTCAACTGATTCTAGTACCGTATATGGCCTCCTCTACTTCTTATTACCGCATTCATCCGCCTTGGCATACTGGAGATCAAATTTTCGATAACATCTTGGGGAATATTTTCCCATTCTTCTATTACTACATTTATCAGTTGATTATGGTTAATAGGTGAGGGCCTACGACTGCGAACTCTCTTCTTAAGAGCGTCCCATAGATGCTCTATGGGATTCAGATCGGGACTGTTAGTTGACCATTCCATTAACTGAAGATCAACTGCATTTAAGTATTCAGTCACTTGCCTAGCCACGTGGGGACGAGTATTATCTTGCATGAGTACAAAATTAGGCCCTATGAAGGGAGCAAACGGCATTACATGTTCAACTATGATATTTTCGAGATAATAGTTCGCATTCATGGATCTCGTCCGGATAGGAACCAACTCTGTACGACCGCTAAAACAGATCCCTCCCTAAAACATTACAGTGCCTCCACCAAACGGAATTTTTTCAACAATATTGCAGCTCGCAAATCTCTCTCTTGGCCTTCGCCACACATGCTCACGACCATCCGAAGATTTTAAGTTGATCCTAGTCTCATCTGAGAACAACACTCTCTTCCAATCATCAACTGTCCAGTTTTGATGATTTCTAGCAAAGCGTAGTCTTGCAACTCTATGTTCTCTGGTTAGCAAAGGCTTTTTCGCCGGTCTTCTACTGCTCAATCCAGAATCATTTAATCGTCTTCTCACAGTTCGAGCCGATATCAGGACATTGCGAGCAACTACCAACTCATTTTTTAACATTCTACTAGTGATTGTTCTGTTTCTAAGAGCAGACTGTCTCAAAAAGCACTCATCTCTTGCATTCGTCGACCGTTTGCGCCCTTGTCCTGGTCTGCGATTGTAAGATCCTGTCTGATTGAAGCGTTCAACCATACGACTTATAGTAGAATGATTCCTTCCTAACAAACTAGCAACATAACGCATAGAGTATCCTTCTTCCAGTAAAGTTGATGCCTTTACTGCGTCCTCAACCGATAAATTTCTTTGACGATTCATTTTTTAGCATTAAAACTTTTAAAACTACTACTAATAACAACACAACACCTTCTAACAAATAAAATCGTATGTTAATCAACGATTTTCGTAACAACAATGTACTCAGCTTTGGAGAAAATTTAAAATTATGACAATTATGATTTTAAAACAAACGATTTTTTAACAGAATGTGTCTAGATTACCAAAAAAGATCCATCCCTATTAGTAAAAAAATTAATAACCTTAATCACGATCACCATCTTAAAATTAACACAGAAGAATTAAGTGGTGCGTTAATTTTGTCCATGAGTTTATCATAATAAAATTATTTTAGTTTTATCGATTTTCAAATTTTGTTGCTTGCAACGTTTTTCCGGGGAGGTCTTCAGTTATTTAAATATATAAGAATGAAATATGGACTTTATCTATTTATTTATCTGTTCCAACCTACTAGGAAAAACGGTAGTAAACAGTAAAAAAATGATGAGAAAGGACTATTAACTATAGATAAAATTAGCATTGGAATCAAAAAAAAAAAAAAAACTATCAGAGATTTAAAATTTCAAGCCGTTTTCTGAGTACCAAAATATCCAGAAATACACAGGCATTTTGTAAACGCAGACTTGAAGCGACAATATTTCCTCGACCAAGATTATCGATTAGGTTTTATGTTGTTACGGAAATGACGTCAGCAAAGCGGCAAATAATAAACAAGAGCTCTATAAAATTACACAAGTAAAAATAAACGTTGACATTTGTGCAAAATAATTGTATTTTTATTTTTTCTATGAACAGAAAAAATAGAAAGAAAAATCCTGAAAAACATATTTTTATAATCAAATCGTTGTAGCAATTTCTCTAGATATTATTTTCTTCGGAGCTAACCTACATAAAGTTTCGTTGATATATTTCGTATACTCTGTATACTTTTCGAGCAGCTCTCGTTGGTCGTCTAATAAGCAAAATACAATTTTATATAGTAACTTAGTAGTACATGTTTCTCGTTTGACAAGCAATCAGTAACGTGATCGATAGCTTGTCAATAATACCTGATATTGGTGTATCGTGTCGTATTCATCTTATTTACTGTTAAGTCTATCTATCTCTCGTATAGTGACGAGACTGTTTTAGTGATCGCTGCTACTGAGAATACTGTAATGTACACTGAACAGAGGACATACTGTTCTACTCTTTAATTTAACTGCTCTCTTGTTTGCTCTGTGGGACTTTTTCTTTGTTTTAAATACTTATTTTCGAACATTTACAACAGTAATAAGTAGTATTAATAGATTTGAGCGTTACATTATGGTATTCCATATTTGTAAATAATAAACAAATATTTTACTTCGCAAAAATACAACTTTTATTTTGAAACTGTGACAATATTGTTTGAAAATGAACTGACGGTTCGAAACAATATTGTCACAGTTTCAAAATAAAAGTGGTATTTTTGCGAAGTAAAATATTTGTTTATTATTTGCAGTAGTAAGTAGATTGAGAAATCTTTGGCTTGCTGTAGTCATTCAAACATCAAAAATATATATGAAAATATGTTTATATTTTAAAACCTTTGAATACAAAAAGAATACAATAAAATAAGATTTCTTACAAAATTAACTAAAAGAATTTCCCACAATTAAAACAATATATTCTAAATACTATAAGTTCCATTAAAAACTAACAATATAAGTAATGGACGTAATATATCGCATATGAATTTTGTTATTTACTTATACGTATAGCATTAATCACGCTCAAAAAAATATAATACTGGATAACAGGGCTGATCCTACAGTTATTACGGAGGGGGGATACTTTGCTGTTGGCGCCCTCCGCGAGAAAAATGCCAAATTAAAAATTTTGGTGCACCGATATTTTTTAAATTTTTCCCTGCAAAAAGCAAATGACGAGCAAAAAAAAAGATTCCCCCCTAGATCTAGCCCTGCTGGATAATAAAAGTTCGCTTTACACGCGATACTCCCAAAGTATACCCAGTATCTAACCACGTTTCTCAATTGTATATTAAAATGCATATGGGTGGTTCTACTTTTTAGGTCTCAACCATTAAAAAAAAAATAGAGAAAGCCATTTAGTAGATTTCAAGGGACTAGAATGTAGGAAATTTTTCATAGGTTCGGTATCTGAAGACCAGCAGCGCGGTTTCAAATTAAAACCAATATTTTTTTACGGATTACTGAATCCAGAGAGAAAAAATGTTTAAATTAACTTTAAATAATAAAATTTAAATTATTATTTAAATAATATTTATATTATGTTCTCCTAATATCAATTAAAAAAAAAAAATAAAAAAAGCTGGTTTTTTTTCTGATTTACGAAAAATTGAAGAGTGTGTTTTGTTGTTTGTGTTTTATGATATAAAAAAATTGGTTAGGAAAAAGTTGACCAAATTAAAACTTACAAGTAAACTCCCGAGGCCGGACCTATCGATTTTGATGAAACTTAGATATGTTGTAGAACACTAAAAAATAAGCGACACGTATTTTTCTTTATCGGCGGAAAAACGGTTTGAAGGGGTGAAATCGCCCTCCAAAAATTGGGGTAAAAATTTATTTTTTTAAATATCTCGAAAACGGTAAGAGATAGAGCAAAAGTTTAAATTGGCGATATTGCTCTTTTTTAAGGAGCTATCTATTGGTATGCAATTTATTCAAATTGTGTCAACAGGGATGGCTGGGGGTTAAAATTAAGGGTTAATTTTGCAAAAAGGGGGTGAAAATTAAACAATATAAAAATTTTGTTTACAGATTTGAAATCTACGTCAAAAAATCTAATTGACCTGTTTTTGCTCAATGTCCTAATATTAAGTCTAGGGGTAGTTAACTAGGGGGTGACTGTGTCGAATAGTCGTACTACTTGGGTAGTTTAAGAAGTTTTTCTTCATGGAAAATAGTTTAAGACATTTAGAATAACGTAGAAATGAAATTTTCGATTTCAAAATTCAGTTTGAGCAACATTGGAGAGGGGGTGAGCCACCCTCTTAAATTACATATTAGTTAACATACACTCATTTTTAATATTAACACACTGACAGTGGGTAATAATGTCACAATAAGTGGTTCTGAAGTTGGACTGTCGTATGTAAGGTTGTCATAAGGTTTGTTTTTTAATGGATGTTATAGTTTTCGTTATCGAAAATTATCGATACCGAAAATAACGATATTTTGAAAATGAATGGAAATCTAATAAAAACCTTACATACGATAGTCCAACTTCAGAACCACTTATTGTGACAAAAAGACTGACAAAGAGAGCAAAGTAAGGCAAAATTGAAAAATTACAATTTTCTCGAAAAATATTTAACATACAAAGAAAATTATAAGAACAATTTCTTCATAATTTTTTTTCGTCATTTCAGCGATGTAAAAATGGAACTGTCTTGTGATAGGATCGAATGATAAAAAATGGCCAGAAAACCTACTTCTGGGCATCCGACGTATTTGACTGACGAACTTAGCCGAGCCAATCCAAATTTTAGTTCGCACACAAAATTTCACAAGCATGACACGTTTCGTTCGAAAGTTATCGTGATGACACACACACACACACACACACACACACACACACACACACACATATATATATATATATATATATATATATATATATATATATATATATATATATATATATTTATGTATATATATATATAATATATATATATATATATATATATATATATATATATATATATATATACAGATATAGATATACATTTGCTACATATGTCACTTCTGTTCATGAATTTTTTTAGTTTTCGCCATTTTGACTTTTAGGTGGGAGTTAATTTTACTTGAAAAAGTAGAAAAATTTCTGCTATTAAAATTATAATTTTATAACATCTAGATTTTAAGTATGTTACACCTACGAATACGCTAAAATTTAAGCCACACCCCCGTACAATTATAATTTTATAAAATCTAGATGTTAAGTGGAACCCAGCTTAAAACTATTTGTACAAACCTAAAGCAAAAAAATTTACTAAGGGTGGGAGAATTTTACATTTGTAGAAAGAACACCTAAAACATGCTAAAAATATAAAAAAAATTCGTGAGTGAGTTAGTAAATATTACAGTTTACAGTATATAAATTTGAACGGTAATGTCTTAAAAAAATAACTGGAGCACAGTCAACGAATAGAGAAATCAAATCAGTCACAAATGTACGTGCAGATCTATAAAATTCAGTTGAGAAATGATATTTCAGTAAATGCACTTTAAGAATAGTCTAAATTTCCAGCACCACATCACCGTCATTCAACAGACCGCAATAGGTATTATTAGATAAAATTTTGAAATTTACTATGTGTGTATTACGTTTAGATGCATGCTATTTCACAAAATATTTAAGTTTGTTCAATTTTTAGAATTCAACTTTGTGATTGCAAAGATGCTATTTCACCTAGCTTTTATATTTTATTCACTTATTAATCTATTATTTTTAGTATAGTAATTAATAATTTTGACATGATAAAAAGCAGACTGCAATTATATCACTTCTATTACAAACTGCTTTTTCGCTCAATTGCTCTTCATGACTGCTGCGAGTGATTTACAAAAAGTCACTATTTAGCACACCTCTACTTTATAGTATCTATACAATATACGTACAGTGATAGACAAAATAATGGTAACACCAATCGATAAAATCAAATACTTTTATATTATAGATGGCTTGGAAAGAGCCCAAATTTCGGATGCCATTAATTTAACATGATGTATTGTTGTCACTTATGGTCTGTATAATGCATAAAATTTGCATATTAGATACTTTATAAGAAACAATTTGAGACGCAATAATTCTATCAGATTTAATAATACCTATTTGTAAATACTTTTCATGTCAAAGCTCTGATTTTTAACTACAGTAAATGAGTTCCCAATTTCGAGTACATTTCGGGTACATTAGATACGTTTTGATCTATCCTTAACTTTCTCTTTTAAATGAGTTGGTAAAAAAAAATATTTTAGTTTTTCAAATCTATACTAAAGGCTTTTTCAATTTTTTTAGCCGCATTTTAAAACCAAACAAAAATCGTTCTGTGTTCAAACAACCAATTAATATATTTCACACAAATTAACCTTGAATTATTATTAAAGTCTAGACATATTTCGTGACTCAGTCTGAAGCATTTATTTTTCATCATAACCAGTCTTCCTCTTTTCTGTGTCCAAAAAGCAATTTAAAAGACACAAAAGATTCGAATTTCAAATATCCCAAATAAGGCACTAACAATAAGTACTATCCGAAATTAATTAATAATGCTGTTAGAACTACGCCTCAGTGGCGTCGGCAACGCTATTTACCATTCAGTTGTCAGTATATCTTCATATCCTAAATTAAGACTATTTTAAATTTGAGTACTTTCCTCTACATATATTCTCTATAACATTTTGTAATACATAATACGATTTTTATCGTAAAAGACGGATGATTTATTTTTTTGCGACAGTGTGATAATTGCTTTGTGCCTTAGTGTACACACGTGTTAAAAACAAAAAATTTTCAAGGAAAAATTCTGGTATTATCAACAGAACGATGGAAAGACAATTTAATTTTTGTTCAGGATTATTAAAGTGCAACGAGCGGTGTAACAGGATTTATAATTATTGTGTATTCAAATTTTTACGACAAAATATGTGTCGCGATTTAGTCACGTGTAAACCACAACAGCAGAGCGCTGAATGAATTTTAATGGAATCTATATATGGGTAGTTCTTCAAACTACGGAATTTTGGATGGCCCAACGCATTTTGTATATTAATATTTTGAAAAATACATTTTTTCTAGATGGAAACTGTAAACCATTACTGCATCTAACTGGTCACTCAAAATAACCCGGTTTCGAAATATATTTTTTATAAAAAATGACACTTAAGATGTAAAAGTCTCAGTCTCCTGGAATGTCTCCTCTCCAAAGTAAAACATAGCAGACTAAATAATTATTTCTTCTGAATGTATAAAAAAAAAATTTACACTTCAGTAGTAATCTATAATATTGGTACTTTTTTATTGTATAAAAAATTTTTAATTTTTTTTATATTTTCTTTAAGAAATATTCTATTGAATTTTGTCGCCTGACTTCGCATCATTCTTCTATCAAACCAAAACACTTAAAAAATATAAAAAATTTATATTCCGATTAAATCATCGTTTGTCATAGTAATTAACTGAAATATAATAAATAAAATAAATTATATGTTTTACTTAATTTGAGGTTGTATCAATTAATTCAGTTGACATTGTAAGTGAGATCGTACTCGGTCCAGTCAATTTCTCAGTATCCTGGTCAGCATTTTCACGAAAAATACTGTGGATGTAAAAATTTTTTCAGTTGTATGAGTTGTAAATGTGTTGTATTGGAATAGCGGACCTGTTTTTTTTTTTTTTTATAAAACGTTATTTAGCCGATTTTTAAAGAATGTTGAAGAATTCTCAGTCTCCTGGGCTCAGTTTCCTGGCAGCTCCAAAAACGGGATTAAACTTAAATAATGTAAATAAATTAAGTAAATGTCGTTAGAATATTGTAATAAGTGACTCCGTATATTTTTTAATAAAAAATAAATTCCCATTTTTTTTTTCTGTATAATATATGCTGTATAATTAATATAACTACTGATACATATACTACTAATATAAAATATAATATGTATTAAACTGTCGTAAATGACTTCGAATATTTTTTAATAAATAATAAGTTCGCAATTTTTTGTTTTTTATTTATTTAATTATTTTTTTTAATTTACTTTTTTTAAATTTTTTTTAATACATATATACATTATATAACTACTAATATATATACTACTAATATAATATATAATATACATTAGTAGAATGGCTAGGCCGATTCTGCGGCACCGTAAAACTAACCAACTTGAACCCTTTTGCCAATGTTTGAAATCGTGTGACTTTACGGTACTATACATTCCGAACTGATGAGTCATCAAACTGTATCGATGTGCAAACCTTGACCTTTGACCCGGCACGTACCGAGTACATTTATTTAAAATTTGTTGTTGACATTTGACCCTAACACTCGCTCATACTGTTGGCCTTGAAATTCCAAAGACATGAGTCATCACCAGCAACCGAATTAATTTATGTTAACCCATTATGCGTCATCACAATTTACTTATAACAATTTCATTTTGTGTTAACCCATTACCAGCCAAACCTAACGCATGCGCAGACTGAATTTAAGTACACGACGCATGCGCAGACTGAATTTTAGGTTACAATTTGATAGATGGGGTACACTACTGCGTCAAAAATGTGGGGTTACCCTAACTCGGGGTGGCCCCAAACTTTTGACACCGTACTGTACTTAAATTTTTGGTACACTGCCGTGTCAAAAGTGTGGACCCCCCTTGGCCAAAAAGGTATCCTATCACTTTTTGAAGCGTACTGTACGTGCAAACCTTGACCCCAACACGCGCTTGCCTTAATTGCGTGATCTTAAACGAACTATCACGTCAAAAAATGTGGGGAATACCCTAACCCAGGAGTAGCCCCAAACTTTTGACGCCGTACTGTACTTAAATTTTTGGTACACTACCGTGTCAAAAGTGTGGACCCCCTGTCAAAAAAGCTATCCGATCACTTTTTGAAGCGTACAGTACTTATTTTGTGTACGTGCAAACCTTGACCCCAACACGCGCTTGCCTTAATTGCGTCATTTTAAACGAAAATCGGGGAGGCCGCTAAATTTTGTGGGGGCACTGTACCATGCGCTAGCCGCAATCATGACTTCAGACTCCAGACTCCAGAGTCCAGATTTCTGACCGGTTGTATATTAAGAATATGTTATGTATACACTCTGTATATCCCTATTTAATTTTAATTTTATAAATACATACTAGTAAATGATTGTAGTCTTTATGTCAACAAAATCTAACTAAAATAATTTATCGCTTTTATCAGCATTGGAAAAATATTTGCTTAATTAGCAAAAAGTAATATGTTCGCAAATAAATTCGTATATATGTATTACTGTACAATAAATACCTGGATTATTTCTTAATGTGTATACTATAATTTAACTATGTTGTTTAATATAAAAATTATAACAGCATTAAGATTTGCTAAATTTTTTTATAAATTAGTAGTTTTGGGGTAAAAAATATATAGAATATCATCTTAAAACTTACATCACACATACATAATATAATTATTATATACAAATGCATGTATACATAGGTGCAGGTATAAATGCATGTATGCATGAGTGTATTCTTATACAGGGTGTATCATGAAATATGCTTTTCAATTAGAATAAAAAAATTTCATAAGATTTTTGTCAATACTTTTATAGGTTGATGAAAGTAACTTTTTGCTGTAAAAAATAGGGAAATTCAGGGTAACAATTAAATAAAACGCACATAATTTTTTTTTTTAATTTTTATTTATAGAATAAATGTATACAAAAAGTTGCTTAAATCTATATATTACTTAAAATCTATTTATTTTCCATATAAAAATTTTTTAAAAGAATACAATTTTCTAATGAACAAATTTTATCTGAATGAAGCATACAGCGTCTTGAATAATATTCATCTCGCAGAATAGAAATCTTCGGTACATCAAATATTTCTTCCAAATTCAGAATCCACGGCTGGTTTTCGGTACCATCAAACAAACTTGATATCCATTTCTTCTTTTCACCGCCCTTGACGTATATAACATCATACTTCTTTAATATAGGTTTTAATATGATATGAAGTTTTTTGTACGGAATAAATCCATACGACCAAGGTATTCCATGCCAATTTCGGCAAAGCCAACGGGCTACTCGTTGATATTTCTTCGGCAACTCGTTGAAATCAAACGGTGCGTCGAATATAAGATGTAATATATCATCTGAATTTTCTGCAGCAATAGCAACTTCTTTAAAATAAAATTCGTTGTTAGCTCCTTGATAGCCTTGTATGTCAAGAAACGCCATTTTTTACCGCCGCCGTAGAACTGAAATTATTCACACAATCCACAACTTTATATAGAATAATTAAAAGTGGTGGGGGTAATTAGGTATACTTTTTAACCAGGTTAGTTAGTGGAATGTATTCGAAAATGACATCATGAACTAAAATGGCTATTGCTGTCGTACCAGCCGGAATATCTTTATTACATTTAAATTCTAAACGAACATCAACTGAACCGCTTTTCAGTGACTCATTTTGATGTGAGCAATCGATAAAAACTATCGGAGCTATAGTTTTAAAATTTTCCCAATTTAAGAGCGGTTCATTGGAACGATGATAGTATGAGGATTGAAAGCGGGTATACATATCATAAAGTATTGCATACTGATTAATATCAAATTTAATATTCAAATCATCATAAGGGTACACTTGTGAATTTAGGTAAACTTTGAAATTATTTAAATCACAATGATCAAACTTAGAAACATTTTTATCCTTTTTCTGTAAAGCGAAAATGATATATCGCGGTTTTTCTAGCTGTGTAGTTGTTTTTACAACCCAAGTGTTTTGTTGTGTAGTGGGTAATGCAGGTTGAATATAAGTTTCCCACGCTCTAAAACTAATCTGTATAGGTTCAGCTTTTTCAACATATTTTAGCAGTGATAATTTAATTTCATCTGATACAGTTACATGTGGAACACGCCATTCGAGTTTATTTATTTCAAATTTCAACGAATCCGATTCTGAAACAATTACATCGTTGTCAGTTCGTGCACGAATAAGAATTAATTAATGCTTTGCGTTTAACATAATTTTTCCATAATCCTCAGCGAATCCCAATAATTTTCTAAGCGGAATGCAAAAGTTAAAGTTGGCTTGTGGTAATTTTATTGTACAATCATTATCAATCGACCAACCAGCATTTAGTAATTGTTTACTCTCACCATCGTTTAACGATAAATAATTTTTCAATGTCGATGTTAGACCAACATACCTAACACGTTCAAGTTCAACCCCATTTAATTCATATCTAATTTCATCGAATAGAAAAGCAATACAATTATTAACCAATTTTATATCTGGAACGGCATTTTCATTATTTAAAATTTTCCCCTCAATGTAAATAAAACTTTCACTAGGTAAAATGTACAAGTCCTGGTTTTGAATTAATATTCTAACTTCGTCATTATTCTTAAAGGATCGTAAAAAGGGCGCATATGTATGATATTCAAAGTTCGTAATGCTATCATCAATTTGTGAGCCACCAGGAATATTTAATACGTCGCTGTATACCATTTTCTTTTAACTTTGTGACCCAATGCTTCAAGAAATGCTAAACGTTCAGGTGAAATACGCTGTTGCTTAAATGCTTTACGTTTAATGGTATTCAACTGAATGAGCTCAGGCTGTAAAAACGCTCTATTATATAGCCTAGCGGCGGGTTGCTCCAGATTGTAAATTAACATGGTCTCAAATGCAAACGTACTGTGATTGTTTCACCGCGAAAGTCAACCAAATCACCGTCTTGATCGACAATTTTCAACGAAAGAGATGTTAACTCTCTAACGGTTACTGGTGAATAGATTATATTTCGCGGTACCTCAACTATTTTATACCCTGGCGCAACAAGAGGTGAAAATTCGTGAAGTGTGTGAGCTAGCATACCATTCATATAAGCATTACTCGTAATATTAGATTCAATGCGTATTGCATTCACCTTCATAATACTGACAGGCTCATTAGATGAGTGAAGTTTGTTTGGTTCCAATATCCGTTTAGTAAACCCTAAAAGTGAACCAATTGTATTAGGTTTAGTGAAATCAATAGCTTTATTGCTAATTATTTCGCATTTGAGTGTGTTATTATTAGCCCTTAGATGTATGTATGGTTTATCATTTTCGTTGTTATATATTATATTACCATACTTGTTGTAAATAGTTTTGTTTATATATGTAGCTAAATCATCTATTTCAAAGGTGCCGGTAGGAAATGATATTACATCATTATCACCGTAATGTAATAAATTATTTTTAGCAGTTACGTTAGGAATTGAATTGTATACTTGGAAATCTAATAGAGCACACTCATATTGATTTCTAAGTTGAATTACCGGAAAATAGTGTGCAGTGAGTATAGAAGTATTTCCCGACAAAGTTAATGTGAACGCCATGACTTCGTCTTTCGAAATGACAAACATACGTGAGCGTTGATTTCTTTTATAAATATTTATCACCATCACCGTAATATTTATTATAAAGAAACTCTAAACATAAATGACCACATTTATAGGAATTGTAATCTTGATATTTATTATAATTGTATGTAATATTGTTTCCACTGAGGTAGCGAGCCACTTCAAGCGGTGGTTTTAAATTACCAAAACTATCAAAATAATCTACCTGATTACCATTTTTCCAGTAACAGGTCCAATGAGTACCAGGTCCGGTAGAACTATCTAAATTTAAAATACCGCATTCATTATACCACGGTCCACGTTTGGGTAAATTATCGCGCATAAATACACCACGAAAATGGGGTAAATATTTCGCATATTTACGTAAATCTCTATATGTTAGTGCCCGCTCGGGCAATTTCATTATAAGTTTTTTGGATACGGTTGCAAGTATAATCCTAATCCTTTTCTATATGGTTTTATATACAAACCCCGGCCATTACGTATAGCAATAGCCTCCATTGTTCGGTTATGGCGTTCACTTTCATTCAACTGTTTTTGTGCCGCTTTAGCATCATTAATAGCTTTCGCAATTCCTGATGCACCCCCGGCTAGCGCACCGGCTGCCGAAAGTGCCGCAAAAATTGGTAAAAGTGGTAGAACACCACCCGTTTTAGGTATTGGAATAATACGTGGTGTTTTAATTTTTTTACCCCTAGCTGCAACTTTAGCTGCTTTAAGAGCAAGCTTTACAGCATTATTAATTGGTTCACGTTTTAATTTTTTAACGGTACCGCGTACACTTCTTCGCACTTGACCGAGTGTAGCCTATTTGTTCACACCCATACCAAGTTTTACTTTAGCTTTCATTGCGTTTGTTACGGCCCACGCAGCAGCTTTTTCACCAAATTTTGCGTCTGAAGATTTAACTCGATCCCAGGCTGCGTTTGCTAAAATTAAATCTGCCTTATGTCGATCAGAGAGATTTTTACTTTGCGAGTAAGCGATATCGTGTGCCTTACAAGCTTCGTCTAATTTATTGATCCCCGGATCACCTCTTGCTAATCTTTCTTGTAATTTTGTACCCGGTCCACAATACTGATAGCCAGGTATGTGAAGTTCAAATGGCAATTTGTTAATTAATGAATTAACAAGTCCACGACCACTTCGTTGTTGTTGCCGGTTGTGACGTAACATTAGAACTGAATGCTAATAAAATTTGATTCGAGCTATTTATAGATTCATGAAAAATTGAAATGAATCAATTTTATGAACAGCTAATTTACAATTTTGATCACTTTCAATCAAATAAATCCTCTTTTTACAACAATTAGAAATTATAATACATAGATGCATAATATCATCCTTTTCAATATGATTAAAAGTTATTGACAACAATGGTTCATCAGAATCGTTAAACCATTTAATTTCATTGTTGTCGGTAACTTGTGGATCACTGCAACAATTAAATTCATTGTTGACGAGTATACATTCAAGACCTAAGGTGCGCCAATCCACGCTGTAGTGATTCATGATGACTACTGCGTGTAAGTATATAAGGGGCTGAGCGCTTATATAATAAATCAGTAGCGTTAAAAATGCGTTTCGTAAAACAAGATGTTGAACTGCCAAACAAAAATATGGATTTTGTATCAATCACACTAGCTGAAAAAAAGCATGGCCCCTTATTACCGAATAGTATAAGATGTATAATCTCTGGTCCTTCGGGGTGTGGCAAGACTAGCATTTTATTAAATTTATTAGAACATCCGAATGGATTAAGTTTTGAAAATATTTATCTCTATTCAAAATCACTCTGTCAACCAAAGTATGAGTATTTGAAACGCGTTCTCAAACCGATAAGGGGTTTAGGATATTTTACTTTTTCTAATAATGATGATGTTATAGCACCAGAAGATGTAAAAAATAATTCAATTTTTATATTTGACGATGTTGCAACGGATAAACAAAATAATATTAGAGCATATTTCAGTATGGGGCGTCATAAAGATGTTTCAGTCTTCTATCTTTGTCAGACGTACAGTTTCATACCAAAACAATTACTTAGGGATAATGCTAATTTAATAGTTTTATTTAAACAAGATTTGACTAATATCAAACACGTTTTCCAAGAACATGTAGGTAGTGACATGTCATTCGATCAGTTCAAAGAAATTTGCAATGAATGTTGGCGTGAAAGGTTCAACTTTTTGGTTATAGATAAAGACAGTGAGTTGAATAGCGGAAGATATCGTAAAAATTTCGATATCTTTATTCAAATTAAAAACTGATCTATAACATATAGATTATTTCTATATGAAATACCATTGTGTTTCGAACCGAAATAGACTAACTCATTTTACCATTTACATATAGTTCATTGCTTGATGATACTATACTTACTCAGCATCAATATTCAAATACTTGCCCCTGAATATAGGCAATTACACTGCGTTGCCAAGTGGCCCCATACCTACTGATGCAGTGCGGTTGGACCGAAATAGTGTGCGGTTCAACCGAAAACGTGTGCGGTTGGACCGAAATAGTGTGCGGTTGGACCGAAAATGTGTGCGGTTCGACCGAAAATGTGTGCGGTTGGACCGAAATAGTGTGCGGTTCGACCGAAATAGTGTGCGGTTCGACCGAAATAGTGTGCGGCTGGACCGAAATAGTGTGCGGTTGGACCGAAAATGTGTGCGGTTGGACCGAAATAGTGTGCGGTTCGACCGAAATAGTGTGCGGTTCGACCGAAATAGTGTGCGGTTCGACCGAAAATGTGTGCGGTTGGACCGAAATAGTGTGCGGTTCGACCGAAATAGTGTGCGGTTCGACCGAAAATGTGTGCGGTTCGACCGAAATAGTGTGCGGTTCGACCGAAATCTCTGTTCAGTTCATCAATTCGGTTCGAAAAAGCTATAAAATGGCTGTGTACACGTTCACACTGCACATTTGCTAGTAAACTGTAATAGCATAAGCACGCACACACTATGGAAAGCGAACGGGAGCTAAAACGAAAAATCATCAATGCTACAAAATCTATACGCGCCAAATACCGTGCGCTCAAAGATAGTCAGTTTAAACGAGAGAAAAATTTACAAGAATCATTTAAGCCAATAACGGAGCCACTTAAAGAACTAGCTGCTGAAATAAGAAACGAACCAATAAAAAGTTTCTTGCTTAAAGATGAAAAACCTAAAATTAAAAAAGCACGTTTTTCAACCGATTCTGATGTCGATATAAAGTCACATTTTCTTAGTAATGATAATAATGATGATGATACTGAGATATTTAGGTCAACGCTTATGGAACAAAGTAGTCAACCTACAACAAGTCAACCTACAGCAACACCTTATGTGATGGAACAAAGTAGTCAACCTACAGCAAAACCCTATGTTGGTGCACTAGCTGAAAAATATCTCACGTTAGCAACCACACGTAGAGCTAAAAGAACCCTTGATCGTACCTATGGACCGCGTATAGATGAGCGAACAAATAAATGGATGATTGGTAATTCTGAATTGGATATAATTGATGATAATTTTATTATTAACAACATCGTTTACCCCGGTACTGAAGGTCTCTTTGAGTTAATGTTTAAAAAATATCCAAATCATCATGTATACACAGAGTCGGATTTAGATACTTATAAGACCATTTTAAAAAGTACTAATGCGCATAAAAGAAGTTATAATATTAATGCACCAGTTAATTCAAATCAAAGTTATAAGTATAGAATAATTATAAAAAAAACTTTTTCCATCGTCACCAAGGTACACGTCAACACCCAAACGACAACCAACCGGTTCCGGTTTAATGCATTATGATGCTAATCGAACGATTGATTATCGTTATTGGAATGATATAGACGAACTTATCGATAGGCTAATATTATTGGTTGCGTCACAGCAAGCTGGACACACCAATCATCAAAATGAGATACAAGCCATTTTAGAGGAATTGCGCGAGGCTGATGTAATAGAATAAATACAGGTGATCAACCTGATTAGATAGTCATTTCAAACATGAGCGTTGACAAATTCGGTCGATTCAGCAGTGGCGGAAAAGCCGCTTCCATTAATTTAACAACGAATGGTGATTATGATATGAAAGGTAAACGTCTGACAAACGTTCGCACACCTAAACATAAAGCTGATGCTGTTAACTTGGCTTTTCTTAATGAAGCGCTTGCTAAAATTTCGGACGGTATGACAACACTTGAAAATTCACATAAACAATTTGAATCAATTGTGACCGCAAAACTTAGTCATTTGGAGAACATGGATAATGAGTTGAAAATGGTAATGGAAACTATTGCAAATGCGGTATTTAAAGAGGAATTTCACGTTAAATTTAAGCAATTAGAAAATAAAATACAATTTATTTCGAACCTATATAAGCAACTCACTGTAAATACCATGCCAACAGTTCAAGATGAGTAAAGTTAAAGAACAAGTTGTAAGCGAATTACACAAACCGGCTCGTAAAAATTTCAAAAGGCGTCGTGTTATAACTAAGGGTATCGATGATTTATGGCAAGCTGATCTTGTTGAAATGGGTGCTTATGCGAAAGAAAATCATGGATATAGGTACCTGTTGACAGCTATTGACACATTTTCGAAGTATGCTTGGACTGTACCGGTAAAAGATAAATCTGGAGTGCTTGTTACTGCTGCCATGGAATCAATATTCAAACAGAGCAAGCGCACACCGACGCACCTTCAAACAGACGACGGCCGAAATTTTTTAATAGTAACTTTAAGGCGTTAATGGAAAAACATAATATTAATCATTATTCTACATATAGTACGTTAAAAGCTTCAATCGTTGAACGTTTTAATCGTACCATTAAGAATAAACTTTGGCGTACTTTTTCTCTAAAAGGTAATTATAAATGGTTGCAATTAATTAACGATTTAGTTGATGAATATAATAGAACAAAGCATCGTACAATCAAAATGGCTCCACGAGATGTCACTGCTGATAATGAAGCATATTTATTATCTAATGTATACAGTAATATAAAAATTGCTGGTGCAGCCAAGTATAAAGTTAACGACTTTGTTCGAATTAGTAAATTTAAATCAATCTTTGAAAAAGGCTACACACCGAATTGGTCTACAGAAATTTTTAAAATCGTCAAAGTTAAACATACAAATCCGGTCACATATCTACTTGAAGATATCAATCAACGGCCTGTCCGAGGCAGCTTTTACGAGTATGAACTACAGAAAGTTAAATATCCTGATGTGTACCTCGTGGAACGAATTCTGAAGAGACGTGATGGGAAAGTATTGGTCAAGTGGCTTGGTTTCCCATCGGATAACAACAGCTGGATTCAAGAATCTGATATTGTTTAAACAATCTAATTTTTGATAATCTGTAAGATAAAAAGGTTTTTTTCAAATAAATAACACATATATGTAAATAATTATTGTTCTTTATTTTTTTAAAATATAAGTATGAATACAAAATATTTTCACAATAAATGTATATGTAATACTTTTTACAATAAATGTTTGTATATGAAATATTTTTTTTACAATAAATGTATATGAAATATTTTTTACAATAAATAAATATTAAAAATTGTATGATTTGTTTATATATTCAATAACACCCGAACGTAATTGTTTCATGTTTTCAGGTAACTGATCCCATACTTGACAAATTCGTTGTGCATATTCGGGTATCATATATGCATACAGATGTTGCACCCAAATATCATATTTCAATAGTTGTTTTGTTAAGTATAATAACATATCGAAATTTCTGACTTTTGTATACAAATAAGGATGAGTCAGAAATATGTCTTCAACGTGTGAAATCCGTGTTGCAAATGTCAATGGTTCACCAACAGGCGGTTGAAAGTTTTCCTCCATTTTCACACCATTCTTGCACATTTCACAGCGAATTTTCAAACCAGGTGGTCCATCAATATGATCTTGTTGCCAGGGTCGATTATAATGTTCAAAACATGGTTCACATTCTTGAAACATGGCTCGATAATCGGATGGTAACCAAATCCAGGCGCGTTGTATGATTTTCGCACCATAACTTTTCAACACATTCAAACTGATCCACTTGTAGATTTGAAGAAATGTTTCCAAAGTCAGTTCGTTCAGTAGCATTGGTTCACGTTCGAAAAATTCACCAATTGAAACATCCATTTTATCCCACTCCATTGATTCCGGTTCAGACAATTTCAAATTTTGCATTTTTACAATAGCATCAATTGTTTTTTCGTAGGTATCAACCCGTTTACGTAGTTTATCCAGTTCACTTGAAAATATTTGTAGCCGTTTCCAGTAAGCCGATGATGACGATGCCATTTCCACTTGCGTACTAATTTTAACGTTGTTGATATTCAGTAATTTAACGAGTAATGTCCCCATGCTAAAGTATCCGTTTCCCCCTCCACAATATATCGTTTCGTATCGTACGGGCTGAGCGCCACCTTGTTCTGAGTTACACTATAAACGTTATGTTTTTTCGATTGTATCAGGTTTTGTTGTCGGTTTATGATTGTATTGTGTTTTAGACAGTCCACGTAATCGTTGAAAGTTATCGTTTTCTTAACCACAGAGTTCTTTACACCTTTCGCTTTCTTCGTGTGATCCTCGCCGTCCACTTGACAACTATACATTTTCGATCTTAAGCCCACAAATTTTGTAAAGATTCGACCATTTAGCTCATCCTTCATTAACCCGGGTATTTTCTTATTGACTCTTGGCATGTTATATTGATTATCCGCGTTGTAATCCGACGTATCGAAGTATTGAATATCTCGTTTCATTATTTCGTAAATATCTGGGCATTTTATCTCGTAAATCAATGAATCCGTGTCTGTGTAGAGTAATTTGCTGTTGTTCCCGAACGTTGGCTGTATGTAGTTGTAATGAAAATCGTAGACACATGTTTTCGAAATATCCAGAATTGCTTGCCCGACGTATATTGGTTTGTTCATAAACACTTCCGTTTTTCGTAGTTCGACTGCAATAAGATTCTCGTCAAATATGGTGCGGCTGTGGAAATTCGGTTTTGCTATCATAACTTCCGCACCATATCGTCCATACCATTTCGTTAACAGTTTCACAATCGAGTGTTTCCGTACGTTTTCCATCGTTTTCCCGAAGACCGCGTTGTTGAGTAGCTTGTAGAGATTTTTCTCGAATTCGTTTCCCGCCGTTTGTCTTAGAGCTGTGTTTAAATCTATGTAGGATTTAAGCCATGGTGATTGATCGAATTGTAGCACTCTATGTATTTTCTTTAATTTCATCCCGTGTTGTAGACATTGTTTCAGGTTCCGATAGTGTATCACGTATTTCTGTTTGTTGTATAGCGTTGCCAGTAACATTTCCTGTTTAGTACCGGGTGCACACATTCTCTCTGGGCATAATGGTAAATCGTTGTGTTTATCGTGCAGTTCTCTCGGGTATTCCAAATCCACTTCCAGTAAATATCCTATTGGTGAATCATCAGGTATTTGTTGAACATCTATCTCGGTATTATCCATCCATTTGAAATTTCCCGTTGGTAAGTATTGTGACATTGCCCATCCATATAAGTTGTTCACGTCATAGTACATCAGGTATTTTGATTCCTCGTCCGGATCGTAGGTGTTCATATATTTATTGTTTGCTGTTGCGTATCGGTTACTACACTGGCTCAATCCACCTCGAATACCACGTTCAATGAATAATAATTGGTCCACATCAGATATCAGTTCTAACTCTACTTTTGTATATTTTAAGGCTGCATCCCACGTAAGTCCCGGTGTCGTGTAGTAATGAGCAGGATCCAATCCGTGTGTGCGCATGCATGTATCCCGAAAATTCTCGAAAACATCCGCGAGTAGTAGTATGTCCGTTTTCATATATAAATCCGAGTATTCTCCAAGCGTCTGTATGTTGAACGTGTTCCAAACTTGTTGTGCATGTGTATAGTCATCCATGGTGATATCGTTATCGTTGAGTTGATTGTAGAATTTCTCCCGTGATGGTAAACATGTTTCTTCCAATTTATCCCAGCTAGATATGTAGTCGTATGGAAAAACACCTTTGCGTGTAAGTAATTTGTAGTCGGTATTCGGAAATTGTGATTTAACTATGTTAAACTCGTTGAGATATGAAGATAATTTATCCAAACTTGATGCCATAAATCGGAAAGAGTCGATGAATCTAAATGTAATTTCGCTGCCCGTAACATGTTTAGTGAATGCAGTATATCGTTCCTTGTTGATTGGTAGTAAGTTGACACGTCCCTCGAATGCTGTTGCTATATCCTTTATTACGAAATGTGCATCATAACCACTCAAGTTGTGGAATACAACAGGAATCATATGAAAATCCTTATAATTCAAGTTGCATCCCTTGTGCGCAGGTCCATTGTATTCGCCAGTGAAGTGGTTATGATCACGAACCACAATATCCTCAGGTTTGAATGGTTTCTCGCAGATGTGGCACCCGGTACTTCGTTGTTTAAGTTGCTGTTGTTCCTCTGGTGTTAACTCGTTCATTGGTATTATGTTGTCATATATGGGTTCCAAGATATTTTCACGTAACGTTGCCAGTTCTTCCGCGAACCATTTTTCGCAATTTGGCCCGCGGTATGATCTATAGTAGCTTAGTTGGTTGTTGTAGGAGCAGTGAAAGTAGTAACCGATACTGTATGCCCGATGTTGTTGATATGTTGTCGTGTTTTTCTGATTTCTGTTATCCGTCACAGGTTGTAGGAATGATTCCACGTCGGCGTAAATTATAAATGGAACACGTTTCTTGTTGCTATAGTTCTTGAATGATATGTATTTGCTTTTCCCTTCTGGCATTATCACTCGACAGTTGTTCATATTCACGCAGTCTTCAGTATGTTTTATCAGTTTATCCTCCGTACGAAAGTAATTCAGGCATCGATCGCAGATGTAATGGTGGTGGCCACGTTTTGATAATTGTCTTGATACAAGTCGCGATAAGTCCTTAATCCAGCAGAAATGGTAGCGTAAATCTTGATCGTTGTCCTGTTCGTTGTCTTCATCCTCGTAATACTCGTTCTGGATCATTAAAAGGTTTATGTGGTTTTGTTTCTTCTCTCTCGTTAGCGCAGCAGGTACGGTTTCGAAATGTCCATTTTGTTTTTTTAGTATAAACACGTTGACTGATATTGTTGGATTCTGTTTCTCGAATTTGCTCACTTGCTGAATTGTCATTGGAAATTGTATCCCGTCTAAATTTAGCACCGTTGAGTAGTGTGGGTACGCTGATGTTCTTTTAGCACAATTTCGATCTGCTGGATAAAGTGCAGATACCACTGCCCACGCGAAACAGGCGTCATCGTTGAAGTTTTGGATGTTGATACATGCTTTTTTAGTTTTTATTTCCTGCGGCAATTCGATGTAGCTTGATCCACGAAAAGGTGTATACTTGTTGATGTTCACAGCTAGGTTGATAATGCTTGATAAAGCCCATCCGCTCCCCGACTCGGTAAACTCGCTCAATTTTCTCAAAATTGGTTCCCGTACATGTTCCATGTAGCACTGTTTTAGGTTTGTTCCACGATCTATTATGATATTCGGTGTATTGAAGTGTTTCATGTCGTATTTGTCCTCGTCACCATCAGTTTTCACAAATAACCCGCAAAACGTTGTGTTGACTTTTATCGTTAAGTATTTTTTTAATATATTTTGTATTCGCCGAGTGAACATCGATGTAGCGTCGTCTAAAAAGTCCTTTGGTTCTATGTGTGTTATGTTGGTAACCACTCCCGTTCGTATTCGACTTGCAAATGCGGATTCCACGTCAACCCATTGAATTCTATCAGATCTTTTACGTTGATTTCGATTCATGCCGGCACCTGAAACAATCAACATAAAAAAAATTATTTATCAAATTTATAAAAAATCATTAAAAAAAAAATATATATATTTAAAAAACTTACCATGTTGATATATCAAAATTATAAAAAAAATCATTAAAAAATAAATTTATATTTGAAAAAAACTTACCATGTTTTCGTAGCGCCTTCATTCTGATTCGAAATCCTTTCATTTTTCCCGCACATGATTCAAAATGTTTGCGTTGTCCCAAATTTTCCGCTCCACGTATAGCCTTGTTGATTAGTCTTATGTTGGTATTTGTATGTTTCATCCATTTTTCCAATTCATCTGCATCCCGGGTATCCATTTCCAGTAATGATAGCGCGTTTCGTACATTTTCCACCATTCTAGTTGCCACGTCGTTTAATGAAGCCATTGTTGTATTTTAATTTAAAAAAACCTCGATACAAATTCTTGCAACAATAACAATATTAACTGCTTGAAGTTTGCTGAAGAAGTGATTTGAGGGGGCACGCAGACCTCAATTTATACGATTTTGACTGCTCGAAAAATTCTGGAGGAGAATCACAAAAAATGCTGACTCAGAATTTTTACAACGCAAATAACCGAAGGTCAAATGTCAAATTCGGAGAAATTTATTTCGCATTTGAAACCTAATAAAAGAATTGCTGACTAATTTTAAACAAACATTTTTTAAAATTAAAACTTATATAAATAAACAAATTGAAAAAACCCCCGATTATTATTAGGCCATAAATTAAAAATTCCGAGAAAACTATTTCATATTTGAAATCAAACAAAGAAACTGCTGTGTTGTCAAAATCTTAAATAAACATTTTTTAAACTAAAACTTATATAAATAAACATATTAAAAAAATATCTGAGTATGAGTCAGCAAAATCTTAAATAAACATAATAAAATTAATGATTTACGATGACATTAATGTAAACAAATTCCTGGAACTGACAAGTTGTGACTTGCTTTTAAATAAAATTCCCCTCTGGCTATGATGCAAACATATCATGAAATTACATCATCCTAAGTCAGCTAAAAAAATCTTTAATAAACAAACTCAAACCGTATAAAGTCACGAGTTTTTATTAAATAAACAAATTAATCTTATAAAGACTTGACTCATATACAAAAAAAACCTCAAGTACAATTGACACCCAAATTTCCGGCAGTACAGTAGCGGTCAGAAATCTGGACTCTGGAGTCTGGAGTCTGAAGTCATGATTGCGGCTAGCGCATGGTACAGTGCCCCCACAAAATTTAGCGGCCTCCCCGATTTTCGTTTAAAATGACGCAATTAAGGCAAGCGCGTGTTGGGGTCAAAGTTTGCACGTACACAAAATAAGTACTGTACGCTTCAAAAAGTGATCGGATAGCTTTTTTGACAGGGGGTCCACACTTTTGACACGGTAGTGTACCAAAAATTTAAGTACAGTACGGCGTCAAAAGTTTGGGGCTACTCCTGGGTTAGGGTATTCCCCACATTTTTTGACGTGATAGTTCGTTTAAGATCACGCAATTAAGGCAAGCGCGTGTTGGGGTCAAGGTTTGCACGTACAGTACGCTTCAAAAAGTGATAGGATACCTTTTTGGCCAAGGGGGGTCCACACTTTTGACACGGCAGTGTACCAAAAATTTAAGTACAGTACGGTGTCAAAAGTTTGGGGCCACCCCGAGTTAGGGTAACCCCACATTTTTGACGCAGTAGTGTACCCCATCTATCAAATTGTAACCTAAAATTCAGTCTGCGCATGCGTCGTGTACTTAAATTCAGTCTGCGCATGCGTTAGGTTTGGCTGGTAATGGGTTAACACAAAATGAAATTGTTATAAGTAAATTGTGATGACGCATAATGGGTTAACATAAATTAATTCGGTTGCTGGTGATGACTCATGTCTTTGGAATTTCAAGGCCAACAGTATGAGCGAGTGTTAGGGTCAAATGTCAACAACAAATGTTAAATAAATGTACTCGGTACGTGCCGGGTCAAAGGTCAAGGTTTGCACATCGATACAGTTTGATGATTCATCAGTTCGGAATGTATAGTACCGTAAAGTCACACGATTTCAAACATTGGCAAAAGGGTTCAAGTTGGTTAGTTTTACGGTGCCGCAGAATCGGCCTAGCCAATCTACTTACATTAAATAAATAATAAAAATTGTTTAATAATAAAAATTAATAAATTGTTTAATAGTTTAATGAATTGTGCTTAATGAATATAAGAAATTCTCTTGTGTTAATTTTAGTTTTTTTACTCATGTTTTCACTTTCCTGGATGTCTCTTTTTTTATAATGGCTATAAAATTTATAATTTTTAATTTTTTGACTGGCCACTTTAAAACAGTGTGAAAAATGTCATCAACTTGAAATACAACTACTTGCCAACGCTTACGCATGAGAAAAATGTCGGACCGGATTAAGTCCAGTTTCTTCCCCTTTTTTGTATAACTACCCATATACCTAGAGATACTATTTACGAATGAATACTCGATATCCCCTAGTTAGACACCTCAAGGCGCAAGTTCTGATAAAATTTAACCAAAGAAAAATTTTACTACACTTTTTGAAAAACATTACAGGTATACCTATATGTATGTAGAATATGTTACAGAAGTCGTTTTATCTAACTAAAAGATAAGCAACTCATAAGTGAATTAAAGGTCCTACCTTACCACGGAAGAGTAGCTTTTCCACTAAATAAAACCCACTACGTGGCACCAATAGAAAAACCGGAGGTAGAAGAAGGATTATGGTATGGCCCAAAAATAGCAGCTTAATCGAAAGGTTTCCCACCAAAAACATTAATTCGAATCCCTCTAATATTAATACAGAAAACAGCAATTCCTTTTTATTAAGTCGCTTAAAAACAGATTTCTGTATCTAACATCATAATTCTCTTTTTCTTTTTCTTAAATTCGATATTTTTCCCGACAATATTCACTATGACACTATTCAAGACAATATCTATAGTTCCTATATCAACAATAATGATAATTTTCTTTTGTTCATCCCCCATAAAATTTTGTGTTGTATGCACGACTGCTACAACTACATAAATTCCATCACATACATGTAGTGTATAGCCTATCTACATACATGTGTACATAAATAAAAACCTTTTTTCTCATACAAATCTTATTATGAAACATATATATACGTACATATGTTGTACAAAAAAGTATGTCATTACTCTTATGTACCAATAAAAATTTACATTTTTATATATACATCAGCACATATCTTGTTGTATATATTATTACCAACAACCGAAATCAGATCAGCACAAGCTTTTCAAAGAAAAAAATCAGAAAATTTCATTTGCCATCGAGATCGGACCTTTGGATATAAAAGCGGGTTCTCAAATTAAGAGGGCATCACATTTTTAATAGCTTAGTAATACCTTGTTTGAATTTTAAATAAATCTTTAAAAAATTTACCAAATATGTGCTGAAAAAGCATTTTAGGGTTACAATTATTCTAAAAATAAATATTAAAAAAGACTATACAATTTTTAGAAATAAAAAGAGTTTAAAAATATATATATATATATATATATATATATATATATATATATATATATATATATATATATATATATATATATATATATATATATATATATATATATATATATATTAAGAGTATAAAATAGATATACATATATTTTGTCTGCCTTAGTAATTATTAGATTATCCTGGTCGATGAATTCTGAACCACCCAAATTATACGATCTTATAAAACTGCACAAAGTAAATTGCCCAATCAGACCAGTAGTCTCATATTCAAATGCACCATGTAAAAAACTTGCAAAATATTTAAATTCGTGTTTCATAAATAGCACAGAATTCAAATCTAAATATACTGTCAAAAATTCTGTAGATCTTTGCAACAAATTAAACAGTCCTCAAATTTTTCATAACTCTTTTAGGTTAGTTTCTTTTAATGTTTAGATATACATATAACTATCTACAGTGTGAATTATTCTAGCATTTCGTATTAATGGGGATTAATGCAACGAACAAAGCTTTGAATGTATGCTTTTCATATAATTTTACAAAATTTTTCCTAATTCTATTATATACACATAGATTAAATTAAAAAAGTTGCAGAATGGACCCAGAATCGAACTTGTTACCTCAAGACACTGAGCGAGCTTAGCTATTCAAACCCTGACTGGATATTAAGCCTGCTTACAAGACATTAAAAAAAAATTGAAAGTATTTTTTTGAAAACGGCTGGCTAGTGCATTTTACTTGTTTAACATGTTAACACCCTATAGGTATACTATTAACCTTTAACCGGTAAGGTGATGTCTGTGAGTCGTATACAAATATATTCTTTCAGTTTTCTTCCTGCCTGCTTGTTTTTGTTAACTGAACGTTTGTGTATTCTTTTATGGCTTAGGGCAAATTTTACCCTGCTGGCGTAATGGGAGTGTTTGATACATGCATATACGTGTGGTCTCCAGTTTTGGCTACCTATATTACCAGCCCGCGGTATGTTAATTTGTTTATGTCTTTCAGACATCACTTTACCGTGAGTATTATAAAAATTCACCTTACCGGTTAAGGATTAATATACTTAAGTCTCATCCCGAAATCAATTTTCCAACCTGTGCCCTCCCCTTGTTAGCTGAAAATTTTACCCTGTTTCAAATTTGGGATATGAACGGTAAGACGCACTGGTTCACATGTGCGATACTACACATGTATCCGTGTATTACACGTGTATATAAGAATAAAATGTAAGGTAAAACCAGCATCGTGTTATTTCATTGTAATGTTGTTCAAGGAGCTTCTTCGTTGGGGATAAATGCGTCACCACCATTTTTGAAATGTAAACATTTCTTGTTGAATAATAACTTAAATACGTTGGCTGAATGCATAACATACGCTTATTTTCCTTACGCTATGCCATGGTAGCTTTCTATGTATGTATATATACTTGGATAGGTATTTACGTTACATATTTTATTACACTAACTTATACAAATGTACCAATGTGTCGAAATGTAAAGAAAATAATACGAAATGTGTGTTTGATTTTTCAACATCCCGTCTCGTCTTGACGCCCTCGTCAGTGTGCTTTGCTCATAGTCTAAGAGCTGGCTACATAAAAAATCTTATTATCGTTATATGGCTGATTTCTTTTGTAAAAGGATCCTTTTTTATAGCCAAGTTCAAATGATCTTGTCTGCCAGCGCAATCCCGTGGCTTAACGCAGGAACGGACACCTAAATAGTTAAATTTCGATATTAAAAATTTTATAAGATTCATGGGTTATAACTATGGAAATACTTTTTATGTTCAAATTGTTATTATTATTATTATTATTTTCAATTTATTATTTTTTATTAATCTTTTTTAACATTATTCATCAATTTTTTCGGTCGAAAAAGTAACTTAATCATACTCGGTTCGTAGGTTTATTTTTGGGGCCCTGGATGCTTACGAATTCTTTTAGCCTCGGTTTCTCGAACTTCATCTGAGGCCACAAAAACACTTACGGTCCTTGCCAAGTAATATATTATATAATTATATATACTGTTATTGCATCTGAAAAGTACCTGATAAAGTTACAATATTGTCTGTTCGAGGATCTTTTTTTATGATATTCACCAAAAAAAAAAAATCAGTATAACATTCAATCAATCGACATGTAAGTATGTGATGAATTTTTTATTTCACAATCTTACGCCACTTTCTCGCTGTCTGTCGACACTTTCATCACTAAAAAACTCTCTGCCAACAATTTTCCGCATTTTCTAAGAATAAATTAAAAATAATAATAATAATAATTTGAAAATAAAAACTGTTTCCATAGTTATAACCCATGCATCTTATAAAATTTTTAAATCGAAATTTAACTATTTAAGCGGCCGCTCGTGCGTTAAGCCACGGAATTGTGCTGGCAGACAAGATTATTTGAACTTGGCTACAAAAAATGATCCTTTTACAAAAAAAATCAGCCATGTAGCGATAACAAGCTTTTTTTTGTAGCCAGCTCTCAATCTATCACAGCAGCCGGTACCCGCCAATATGTAAAATAAAAATTATGGTTCCAACAAAATTCTGTCGTTTTATTTTATTTTTATTTTAAATTTTATATTTAATGTTGGAATACCTATTTGTACTTGAAAGACAAAAATTATTTTAATGATTCAATAAATATTCATAAATGACTTTGTGTAAAGGATATAAGAAGAAATCTCTAGCACGTTTTTAGGCTAGACATCAATTAGATTTTGAACCACTAAATCAGCCTTTGCTTTCGTAAGTATTAATAAACTTTTAAGAAAATTATCGCTTCCACCACTTTTATAGTTTACGAAAAATTTTTGATTTCTACAAGGAGTTAAAAAATAGTAATAACAAAAAAAGATAGTTGAGACATTTAATAAGTTTACAAAAAAAAAAAATATTGCTAGGTGTCCCTCTCCGATTTCGACGATACCAAGATATGTTATTCTTTGTTGAAATCTAAGAGACCCGAATTTTTTGATCTGCGGAGAACCGGTTGGAAGGGGTGAAATTTCCCTTCAGAAATTGGGGTAAAAATTCAATTTTGAAATCTTTTTCGCCGATTAAGTATACTTTTTGAAAAAGCGTTGTTTTTTTTTTTTTTTTTTGTTTGTCAACTGTAAGATAAATTTGTTCAAACGTGACATCACTTTTGGTTAACCCTCGTCCCGTCGTCACGCCACACCACCCTAGCCCACTACCCCTTCTCCTCCTGTTTGCTTATGTAATTTATAGACGGCCCCTAAACGTGAGAAATATATCTTCGACGACCAAATATCAACATTCGCTGCGGAATTTTTTTAATTTTTTCCTCCTAATTTACTTAATATGTTACGAAATATTTTCCTCTAACAGACGCGTTACTGATACGCTTACCTTTTCATTAAATATTTTTTAGTACCGTTAACCAAAGGAAGTCTCAAATAAATTGCTAAAAATTCTGACTAAAACTTTCTCGACTATGTATACGCAGATTATAAATACTCTACTTATAGAAAATCGAACAAGGTTCTTTAATAGCAAATCGAGTGAAAAAACTCACAAACTATTTAATAACGTAGTTAAAAGTATTAAAGATTAGCATTTTCTCCTTTCTTCAGTATACTTCCTTGTGAAAATTATATTCCTCCTTAGAAACTCTATTTAGTACACAATTATAATTTAAATATCTTATTTAAGTTGGTACCTACTCACGTTGTTTACTTGTTTGTTGGTTTACAAAATTGTATAAAGTACCTTTTACACAGTACTATTAGGTGAGATGATATGAAATGTCGCTTATTTCTAAAAAATTCAAAAAGTAAATTCTTAATAAGTTGCTACAATGTGTTTTCAGCAACTCTTATTTTTTAGCATGTGATTAATCATACAGCCTTTATTTTGATAAAAATGAAAAATACTCCTGTCGCAAGCTTCTGCATAACACAGCGAATTTTCAAAGATTAGGTACTAACGAATTTCATATAACAACCTATATCCATCTAAAATTGTTTAGCTCTTTAACAGAGAAAAATTTTTCAGAATCGATTAAGTAGTTAATTTTTGCCGCTTTTGAGCCTCCAAAACCCCGACGGATCTGTAAAACACTTAAAATGTGGTAAAAATATGAAAAAATGCACGAAGGAGTTAATAAATATTGCAATTTACAGTAACATACAAACGTCAAATTTAAATGGTAAACGTCATGAAACAACTGGGGAATTGTAAATGAATGGAAAAATCAAATTGTATGTACATACAGATCTACAAGATTTAACTCAGAAACGACATTTTGTCAAACGCATTTAAAAAATAGTATGATTTTTCAATATAAGATGTCCTACCATCATTCAGCAGATTCCAATACCGAAAAAAATTGACCGCCCCAATTTTGAAAAAAACGGTTTCAAAGTTTTGTAATTTTAACACGGACTCTTATGGAAAGTTGACATGTACACACAATTTTTTTGAATAAAATGAAAGCGTCAAAGGTATTTAATAAAAATTTATGGTTATAAATTACAAAGTTACAAATCACATTTAATAACAAATAACAATTATTGACCGCGTCGTTTTTGAAATATAATTTATAAACATCATTTTACAATGTTTTTACAACGCTTTTTCAACAATGCTTTTATATTGCTACAACATTTAAATTATGGTAAATTAATTAAACTTTAGTGATTTAAATGCGAACTTTTCATTTTTGCTATCAAAATAATCGAATTTCTTTCAAAAGTATCACTAATATCACAAAAGGCCTTTTCCTAGTTATCCTATATCCTTAATTTTTCAATTTTTTATAAACATGAAAAGAACAACTTCAAAAACCTACAATTCGCTCCCAGAAAACTTAATGACATCATAAAATCGAAAATTTCTTTTTATCTAAATATATATATATATATATATATATATATATATATATATATATATATATATATATATATATATATATATATATATAGCTTAAAAAAAAAATAAATAAATTATTGAGCTAGGCTAATTTTGGTGCAAACTTTATTTTTGCTATTGATATGACCAAATTCCTTTTAGAAATATGACCGATTCAAAAAAAATGGTTTTTTAGAGCTCCTATTTGCTTAATTTTAGTAAAAATGAAAAGAATGTCTTCGAGAAGCTATAGTTCGCTTCCAGTATTATCACTCTATAATTTTTTCTTATAGTTGTTATAATACTAAAGAGACTTACAAGGAAACCGCAAGAAGTCGAAAATTCAAAAAAATCTGAAACTTCGTCAGTGTGTAGAGGGTGAATAACATAAAAAATATCAATTATTACTAAAAAAAACGATTTTAAGAACTGAAACACCTCCCCAAAGTTGGAAGTCAAAAATTTGAAAACTGATAAAATTTTGTTTATAGGTACCTTACAGAGTTCTAGTAATATAGTTGAGATGATATTATATACCTATGTATAGTTAAAATTTGTACATCATGGGATTAAGGTACGTGTAAACCGAGTAAAATATTTTGTATATAATATACAATCATATATTTAAAATGACAGTAGCGTTGTGACGATAATGTAGTTTAATATTTAAATTTAGCTTAATATACATACAGAAGAGTTACATAGCTCCACATAGGAGTTGGTATACAAAATTATTATATAGATTGACAAGTATAACTTCACCTTTAATTATTACCGCACAGATAAAGAGACTTGAAACTATGTCTGTTGGATTTGAGTATATTGCTAGTTTCGAAAGTCTCACACCAAAAAAAAAAAAAAAAATTTCACCAATTTTTCTTTTGTTTACGTTAATAAATATACTTTGATATATTTTAATCGGTTTATTATGAACGTTCTTGAGATAAATATTAATTATGTTAAATTTCAATATTATCGATGTACTTGTGAATATTATCAAGTATGGCGAACTTTTATTCGTATTTAAGCATACGCTAATATCCGTATGTTCACTTTTAATGTGTAGCTATACTGAAGCTTGAACATACAATTTGGCATATAATTATGAGAAAATCATTATATTAATGAAAAATTATATAGCGATTGAAAAATTATCAAATTGGAACGACTGAATCATACATAGCAAACTAAATTGTGTGTTCAATTGTGAATTCATTATCGAAATGGAATGGTCCTCGAACGGAGATCGGTGATGTAATGGTAAAGCGGTTGACCAGTTATCAAGAATCCTGACTTCCTGAGTTCGAGTCCCATCCGATCTAATTTGATAATTTTTCAATCACTATGTGATTTTTAATTAGTAAATATGTGTAGGTATAATAATATGTTACTAAAGTAAATAGCATATAAACATACTTAAGGGTAAAAGGAAAAAGAGAAAAAATATCAACAAAAAAAAAAACAACTTATTTTTAGATCACTAGATGAGAATCTTTCTTTAGACCAAAATATTTGATTTGAACTAATCATGTCGGCCCATAGAGGAATCAGAGGCACAATTATTTTTATCCACAGCATATACATACATAGGCGTACATTACATGACTGAAAACGATTATTATTTGGTACCTACTTTGGCATAGAAAAACATAGGCGTCATATTTTGTTGTAAATATTTACATACTTGTAAAACGGTGCGACGCGAAACTTTGTATCTTAATAATATTTGGTGTAGTGTATTTAGTGAACACAAAATGGTAGTAGTGAGGTTATGTTTTTGCAAAATGAATATATTAATATATTAACATTATTTTTAACAAGTGAATGTATAAAATATTAAACGATCGTTTGGATTACAATAATATTATGTCGTTGGGGTTGCGTGTTCGGTATATTTTAAACTTCCTTCACTATTGCCGTGCCGCGTCGATGGAATTCTTTATCAAAAATTTTATTTAGATTAGCGAAGCGAATTGAAGAAATATGGAATAAAATAAAACTGTCGCAATTTTATCATAGTTTTCTAATCTTTTAACACGTTCATTGCCAAGCTAAAAATGTAGACTTTGTGAGGTGGCCAAACATTTTACGTTAAATAAGTAGGTTCTTATATTTGTCACGCGATATCGCGTGACTGACCATATAGTAAAGTAGCCGTATCACGCGATATTGCGTGACCGGCAATGAACGTGTTAATGTCTACTCCTACTAAAGTTATGCACAAATAACAATATCGCACGACAAATGCACATATAACAATATTTCTTTTTTAAAGTTAAAAATATTTTTGAATATTCATGTTTATGATATCGGGTCTAAGTGTGCACATATTCTATTCAAAACTAAATATGTACATATTTAATTATCTAATATATTAGTTTATTATTTTGTATAAATTGTAATTGTATATCACTGATCGTAATATATAAACATATGACAATTTGAAGATTTGAAAATAATATGTACACACACCGGCATAATTAGCGGAACATACAAAATATTTCTAAAAATCAAACAAACCATTTAATTTTAAGAAACTATTAGTCTTATTTAATCATTCACTTAAAATTACATGTTCACAAGTCGACATACCTGTATTTTCGTTAGTAAAAGCAATTAACCATATAAAATACCAAATTTTTGGAATTTTATGTCGTCTAAGAATCATTTAAGTTAAAGATTTTTCAACAAATAGAAAATGAAACACAGCGTTTTAATACCGCGTGCTTCCTCCCGTGCTCTTGTCAAAGCTTCCATTCGTCTTGCTATACTCAGAATGATGTTATCTATAGTCTCCTGAGGCAATCTTTGCCCTTCTATAATTACGGCAGTCTAAAGTTTGACCATATTGAGAAGAAGCGGCATTTGAGTTCGAAAGTGACAGACCTCTTAAAAAGATTTGCATCAAAAATAAATAAAAACAATTCTATGAAAAGTCAATTGATTCATTACTTCAATATTATTTTAAGTGAAAATGACAAAAAACAGCCAACTTTGTTTAATAAATAAGTTTTTATATTTTCTTCATGCTCCGCTAATTATGCCGGTGTGTGTACATATGTGACTAGAAGCCTATGAATTAATGTTTAAATAAATCAGAATATACATACATGTGACATATCTTATATGAAGATACATAAATTAGTATCGAATTTTTTTTTATTCAAAAAGTTGAATTATAATATTATTTTTTTAAGTAAAAATATGTGTAAAAATTTTGAATTAAAATATCTAAAGGAAAATACTGTATACACTACATTTTAGCAAAAAATCTTGTGAAAAGGTAAACAAATAACATTCCATCTCTTTCTTTGTATTCAGTTTGTGAAGGTATCTTATGGTGAGGCACACGTATATATATATATATATATATATATATATATATATATATATATATATATATATATATATATATATATATATATATATATATGTATATGTATATGTATATGTATATGTATATAGGAATTTCAAAAAGCATTTTCAAAAAGAAAAATCTTATGTGTAAATTTTTATAGAAAGCTAATTTCCTGTAATTTAATAAAATTCTTACATTTATTAATAAACTTACTATAAAAACATAATTATGAATAAGAAAACAGTTTATAATTTTATTTAATTGTAAGTTAGTTTCCTTCTAAAACAAACACTAACTATAACACATTAACTTTTTAACTTTAAATTTTTACGAAACTTAATATTATATTAGATTATAGATTTAAAATTTAAAATAATTTTATGAAAATAAGTACATAAAGTACAACCTGACTCATATACCTATCCTCACCACTAAAATAAAATTATAAAAGTAATTCGGTAAAATAAAATTAAAAAAATACGGACCAAGCAATTGCACTTTCACAATAAACAGTTTTCGCCCTCTAGCAACACCGTAATCACCGTCGAAATAGGTATACACAATAGTCCGGTCAGCAAGTCGCCATGGATAACTTAAGAATCCTCGACTTTCCTCTTAAATTCTCAAACTGCGCATTCGAGGCCACAAAAATAACACTTACGGTCCTTGCCAAGTAATATAAAATTTTGAGTTTACTAGAAAGTCCACTCACTGAGTGTCACTCAATATAATTTTCTTTTCTGTTGCTACATTCAACAACAGCACCTAAAATTCATTAAAATTTAAATAAATTGTACCAGATATTATGAATATTAATTATACAGTTTTATACTTACGCTCATATATATAGCTACATTACACAAGGGCTATACCACAAAGTTTTTTGTCACCACAAAATTTTTACAAACATAAAGCAAATTTTAGAATGCAATATTTTTTACTTTAAATGAATGAAAGCCAAAAGTCTATATGTTTTTTTTTCAAGGATGGGTAATACACATTATATTTTGTAAACAAGGCAATGTAGTTAAATATTGACAGTCGCTATTCTAAACCTTTATGACGCCATCAATATTAATTCATATTATATATATATATATATATATATATATATATATATATATATATATATATATATATATATATATATATATATATATATATATATATATATATATATATATATATATATATATCTGGATAATAATTATATTCATAATATTTAATTATTTTAAGAGAAAAACTGTTCCTTAGTAAGTAAAATTTATTTAAAAGCAATATTAAAGTTTATAAGTCTATAATGGCGACCATCAATATCTAATTAGTAATTACATTGCCTTCTGCCATGATATGTATATATATATATATATATATATATATATATATATATATATATATATATATATATATATATATATATATATATATATATATATATATGTATATACAGGGTGAGTTTTTCGGGAGTTGCCATTTTTATTACAGCCAAACCGTTGATTTAATCGAAAAATTGTTCAAATAAGAGTTGTAGATATCGACGGGGGCAACCAATTACGATAATCAGGAGCTTTATTGCTCTTATGGTTTTCGAGCTATGATACAAACTTACCTTTTTTTAAATGGAATAGTATACTTATTTGTTGATAAAAATTATTCAATAAAGCAACAGAAACAAAAAATAAAAAAATAAAAATTTTTATCTAAAGTTTTTTTTTCAAATTTTACAACTTTCGCGCTTAAAAATGATTTATTTAAGTAAGTTTTGATGAGTTTAAGAGCGCCTAGGTCAAACAGTCTGATAATTACGGAAAGTAGGTAAGCGGTAATTGTATTTATGCAAAATAGATGGCTTTACCGTATAGGTTTACGTAGAGTCCCTATAATAAATAGAGTTGTGACATGTCATCCATATTCTTTCCAAAACAGAGCGGGAAGCTTCGAAATTAATTATCACATGTTTGTGTAAATATTTTTGAGTACATAATTATTGTTAATAGGTTATGAATTTATGAGCAATTAAAAAAAATTAATTTAATTATTCTTTCTAGGTTAAACTAAATGGTTTTTGTTAAATATTTTTTAACTTATTTTCAATTTCTTTAACCCAACGTTAGACAGAAAATGCCGGAACCAATCAGTGTTCACCACATGTCATGACTCTATTTATTATAGGGACTCTATTTTAGCATAAATGCAAAAATGGCCAAATTAGAAATTTAGAATTTCAGCTATTTAACTTGGCAAATTTTATTAATTTTTATTCAATTTTTGGTATTGATATGGATTTATAACTAAAATGTATCATCCTGAAATGTATCAAGTAAGTACTTCATATTATGTAATTATTAAAAATAAGTATAATTTTAAATGGAAATTATTTTATAGGTTAAATAAAAATGACAGAAAAGTCCAAAGGAAACAAGAATAAAATTTATTTAGGAATTTAGAAATTTTGAATGCCTGTGGAATACAAAATCTCCCTTATTTAAAAATAGAGCCATGCGGGGAACGTCCTATAAAAGTAAAAGCAATGATCATATCAGGTGTACCAGAAGTCAAATGTAAAATGCGATTTTTACGTTCAACTTATTATCAGGAAAGAAGAAAAATTGAAAAATCTATGAAATCCGGTAATGGCACCGAGAGAAAATTGTAGAACACGTCGACATACTGTAATTTCGATGTTTGCCGGAAAAAATAAACAATCTTATTCTATGAAAAATGTATTTTATTTTATATCCTGAAAATTTCTAAATATTAACCAAAACGAAATAATTAACAATTAAATGACAAGTGGTCATCGAACAAATAAAGTATACCAAGATAATGATCCATAATCATTTGGTTACAAACTAAAATAAAAAAATTTCGCAGTTGTGTAAGATACTAAAATACAGTGGACTTTCGGAGATTGTCCAATCAAAAATTGTCAATATTGCAGTGATAGGATTTTAAACATCGCACGTTTACGTTACACGAATACTGCAAACACAATTTTTGTGAATACAATGTTCGTGTGACGTAAACATACGATGTTTAAATCCCTAACACTGAAATATGGACAATTTGCGATTGGACAATCTCCGAAAGTCCACTGTACACTGCCAATGGGGTGTGGCACACAGCTTTCTCGTACTCGTAAAAGCACCTTGGTAATTTAATGCCCAATATATCTTTGTGTAATTTAATATGGGTACATAAATTAATAAAAATAAATGAACAAAACGATTCATAAAAAATTGAGCGAAATGGGATTAACAGTAAATAAGACATTGACATTTAATAGGATTTCATGGTAGTGCCGTGGATACTATTACTCCGAATGCAATGAAATTTGTAGGGGACCATCTAGGAAACAGACCGCATAATTTCTGATAATTTCATAAAAATGAATTGAATAGTTCAGAAGTTATGTCACCTGGTGCAAACTGGTGACACACAGACGGACAGACACCAAACCAAAATTATTCAGAAGCTCTAAAACGTAAAATGTGCGTAAAAAATTTTATTTTGGAGGGGAAAAATTTTTATTTTTCAAAACTGATCACAACGGCTTCGCTGCTTTAGTAGTCTCAGAAGCAATAAAACAATTAGGCAATTTGATTACACACGGCATAAATACATACCGCAATCCTGAAAATTTTTATATTAAAAATATTTTTTTGGATAATTTTTTTACTTTCGTTTTTTAAAAGAGTTTAAAAATTTAAGTTTGATAAATATGACAGCTGTTTGTACATCTCTACATGCATATTGCCTAATCTATGAATCTAGTAATGCCAATTTCACACGTAAGAAATTTTGACTTCTTTAATATGGTGTAAAATTAAATATTACCATCACAGTTGTAATGTGATGGCCTGTTTATTAAATATTAAGTTGAATATTTGAGGAAGAGCTACAAATTATTTTGGTAATTAATGTATTTAATTAATAAATTTTCTGTTACTGTAAGACGCTAATGTGAATATACCATTACAATTTATTTCCTATTTTTTTTAGTATAAATTCAAAATAAATCGTATGTTTTGCGTTCGGTTAGACAAACCTTACCACGGATTTTGAAAATTAAAACTTAAAAATGCAATTTCTCAAAAATTTGAAATAAAATAATGAAAATTTTAGCATAATTGGTAGTTTGAAGTAATAAACTAATTTTTAAAAAACATCTCAACATATGTTCCCATTTGAAAAAAAAAATTTTTTTCTATTCCAAAAAAACCGTGAGTCCTAGAAGTCTGGAACAATTTTTCGTGAATGGCCCCCTCTATTTTGAATATTTTTTGTATAAACTTTTTTTCGATTAGATGCATATTTTAGGAATAAATCGAATGGCAACTCCTGAAAAACTCATATGGTATATATATATATATATATATATATATATATATATATATATATATATATATATATATATATATATATACATATCATGGCACATATAGATATACATATATATATACATATATATATATATGTATATGTATATATATATATATATATATATATATATATGTATATATATATATATATATATATATATATATATATATATATATACTGTGTGAGTTTTTCGAGAGTTGCCATTTTGATGTCAAACCGTTGATTTAATCGAAAAATTGTTCAAATAAGAGTTGTAGATATCGACGGAGGAACCGACTGCTATAGTCAGAAGCTTTATAGCTCTTATGGTTTTAGAGCTATGATACAAACTTATAGATTTTTAAACGAGACTATATATTAATTTTTCGATAAAACTGATCTAATGCATTAATTAACAACATAAATGAGCAAAAAAATTCTTTTCTCAAGTTTAATTTTTTAATTTTTTTTAATTTTATCAGTTAGGCGGTAAAAATATGCATATGTACTTGAGGCTACTTCAACCGATAGTGTTTTCTTGGTTACATTTCCATTACATCCAAGAAAAGAACCTTTTCCAGTATCATTTCCATCATACAAATTTGGTTGTAATAGTGGTCTCAAAAAACTCACATGGTATATATATATATATATATATATATATATATATATATATATATATATATATATATATATATTACATGATATATATATATATATATATATATATATATATATATATATATCATGTAAAGAAGGCAATGTAATTACTAATTAGATATGGATAATCGCCATTGTAGACTTATAAACTTTATTATTGCTTTTAAATTAATTGTTATTATAAATATATTATATATATATATATATATATATATATATATATATATATATATATATATATATATATATATATATATATATATATATATATATATATGAACAATTTAAACTTAATTTTATATTTCATAGGGCCGATTGCACCAACATTAATTTATTATCTAACCCGGATTTATCTGTTGCACCATTTAAAATATACCAATGGTTAACTAATGTATGTTAACGGTCAATTTTGACTAGCAACGGTGTCCGATTTGTTTTTATAGGGCATGAAATGAGACACAAGGGAATATCACATGGTTAAAAAAATTTAAATCTGCATATTTTGAAAATAGGTAGCGTCTACTTTATTTATATAATATTAGAAAATATATAATTTATGTTTACGTAAAACATTTTGAAACTGTAATTTGACGATTGTGAAGATATTTTTCAATTTAAAAATGGAATAATGAAATAGATACCAAAATTTTACAGAAAAAGAAAAGATAATTTTAATTAAAATTGTAGAAAAATATATTTCAATAGTAGAAAATAAATATAAATATTAGCGATACTATGGAAACTAGTATCAAAATATGCACTAAACGCTGATTAAATATTTAATTTCCCAATATCCATCCATTAACTTAACGGACGATTTAATCATCAATTAACAAAAATTAACCTTGGTGCAACAGATAATCAGAGATTTTAACTACAGTTAAAGTTAATCATTGATTAAGGTCTTAACGGCCGATTAATAATGTTGGTGCAATCGGGCAATAATGTTTTTGGTCAATTTCGTTATTGACGGCAAATTTTTCTTTTAAAACAATATAAATCTAATATATTTATATTCGATTTACCGATTTACCTATCTTTCAACTTGCCCATATTGAGTAGAAATCTATTTCCGCCCTTCTCTTTACCGCGCTGTTAATGTTCTTTACTAAGCGAATAGACAGCACTTGTGTACGTGTAGCTGCATAAAAGTGTATTAATGCATTATGATGACTAAACGACAGTGCATTTTCATACTAGTATAGTTATTATAGCTTATTATATGATATAATAACACGAAAACTCACATAGTAAACACGAAAATAATCTACAGCTTTTCTGATTCATATTCTAAATCATGTTGTTCACTCCTGCTAGAAAATTAGTAAAAATAAAAGACTGAAAATACATTTTTAAATATAACAACTGAATAATGAGAGGCTTGGTTTTCGGCTAAATAACATTTTGAATTCCAAAAAATATTTCATTTTCGACTATAGACCAATGAATACTGTACAATGTTATGCTATGGTAGTACAAACAAAGGATAAAGTCAGTTTATAGAATATTTCACTGAAGCATCTAGCGGGGTGTGATATGATGAACATAATCTGCTAACTGTTTTCAGTAAACAGATCCGTATTTGTTGCATAAACTGTATGTACACTAATTTTGAAACTGAAACCAATACCATTTCTTTTTGTGAAAATTTGCAGTTTTTCCTAAAAAAAAAAAAATAAATGTTATCTACTGGTGACGCAGATTCTCACTCGCGCCTCTGGTGGTAAAATTAGAACTATAGTACCAAGTAAAAATATACGTGTAATTTGTATAATACATATTTCTATTGAAATTAAAGGTATACAAAAAATTTTACTCGATAAACTTCTAATTTAAAAAACCAGAAGCGCTCGCATAGTCTACGTTGTCAATCTGTATATATATATATATATATATATATATATATATATATATATATATATATATATATATATATTGGTAACGATTAAAATTGCCTGGTGAGCGTGTGCGAAATTAACATATGACAGATACTTTCCCGCAGCTGTGTGATAAATGCACCAGGTTTAATGTTATTTGATTGTTTTATAAAAGTTTTACAACGATCTCGTTGTTGGACATTTATAAAAGTGTAAAAAATACAAGACCTTCACCTTCATCAGGGTGAACAGTATATTTTACAAGTAGAATGCTGATATGTATTGGCACCAAAGAACGAAATTACAATAACGTAAATTGTCAAAACTTTAAATCAAATAATTATAGGTACAATTTACGTAGAAACTTTATAAAATTATTATTCTAACACTCAATTGTGTAAAAATTATCTGTCATATGTTAATCCCGCAACTCGTCACTATGGTTAGGAAACATTGTATGAAAAGCACACAGTTAAGGTTACTTAATGGATTGCCACAAGTAAGGCGTCTATCAGTAGAGGATCACCCCAGCACAGGGATGGCATAACAAAGCCCGAATTTCGAAATTATTTTAATTATCAATTGTTATGTAAACAAACTTAACTGTTTTAGCAATGACTTTTTAATGGCTGGAAAATATTTAAAAATTTTAAATAATTTATTTACTTTTTAAACGATTGTTCTACATTTTGTTTTCAGTGTATAACGAATTAAATTATCACGTAATTAACCCTCATAATAACAATAGTAACATATGCGTAAGTAACATTATCGAACATATTTATCAATTTTTAGTCGAATTTTTCCTTGAAAAAATTAGACTTATACAGTCTATACGACAAGAACGGCGAGAGGCGAGAGTAGGGGCTCATTCCGATGCACAACAATACTATCAAAGTGGGGTCAAATTTTGGGCAAATTTTGGATCCGAACCAACTTTTAAGGGGGTGGTGGGGGGCGGAAAAGCAATAAAAATTTTCCAAACCAGTTGGAAATAATGTTTCGGTCAATTATCTACAACATATCCAAAATTCAGTTTCCTAGGACGATTTGGAGGGAGTAGGGGGGAAAAAAAACGATTTTCGCTGCATCTAACACGCCCCAGCCCTCCAGAATTAACGTAGAGGGTTGAAATTTAGTATGTTGATAGAGTTCATACCTAGGTTGTGTTTTTGAAGGTTTTACTATTTTACCCCCACTCCCCTCATTAGTCGAATTTTCTCCGAAAAATTAGACTTATACAGTCTATACGATAAGAGCTGCGAGAGGCGAGAGTAGGGGCGCTATCCGTTTTCGGACTCGTAGAACACGATTATGTAGAAAAAAAGATGTCTGATATATATATATATATATATATATATATATATATATATATATATATATATATATATATATATATATATATATATATATATATATATTCCCGCCACCTTTTAATTTGTGTAGGGCCTCCCTATGGAAGCTAAGAGATGAAATTTGGTAAATGGGGCTCATTTTCGAGGCACCTCATACTGTCAAAGCGGGGTCAAATTTTGGGCAAATTTTTTTTCCGAGCCGACCTTTAAGGGGGTGGTGTAAGGTAACAAAACAATAAAACTTTTCCAAACCGGTTTTAAATAATGTTTCGATCAATTATCTACAACATATCCAAAATTCAGCTTCCTAGAGTGATTTGGAGGGAGTAGAGGGGGGAAAAACGATTTTCGCTGGATCTAACAGGCCCCCAGCCCCCCAGAATTAACATAGAGGGTTGAAATTTGGTGTGTTGATAAAGTTCGTACCTAGGTTGTGCTTTTTGGAGGTTTTAATATTTTACCCCCACCCCCCTCATTTTTAAGCTAGCATTTCATGCATTTTCGACGTTTTCGAAGTTTGTACCACTCGCACAGGTCACGCGAATAAACCTAGAGGGCTGAAATTTTGTATTCGGATTGAGTTAGTATCAAGGGGGTGCCTTTTGGGGGTCTCGACTTTTAACCCCTACCCCCACCATTTTTATACCGAAAAGAACATGATTTTTCTTGTTTTTTAACAGTTTCGTTCGGGTCAAAATCTCCCCAAATAAACCTAGAGGGCTGAAATTCGGTGTACAGGTTAAGCTAATAGCCAGACACCGTTTTTTGGAGGTTTCAACTTTTAACCCTTACCCCCACGATTTTTACGCCAATATTTCCTTAATTTTTTTGCTTGTCTTCTAACACGTCTAGAGACTCCATAAGGAAACCTAGAGGGCTGAAATTTTGTACGTGTATTCAGTTAGTATCCAGCTAGTACCTTGTAGGGAGTCCACATCACTTTTCCCCCCACTTCTCCCATTTTTACATCGGAATTGAATGCTATTGTTAAATGTGTTTTAAAAGCATTATGTTTATTCTAAATACAAGTAGGCGAATAGTAATTTTAAAAAATTTAAAAAAAAGTGAACTTACTTTTATGACAAATGAAATACATACATATTAAGTAATTTAAAAATGTTATTAAAGTCACTGTTTATTTATAAATTAGGAATTTTGGATTTTTAGTATTTATAAAATAGAAATTTTGAATTTTTTTGGAAAGAAAAAATATCTTTATAAAGGCCTTCCAGTTTACTATTTAAGGTCCTTTTTTAATATTTAAAACTAAAACATAAAGGCAATTAGCGGATAAACATGGGCAGGAATGTCCTCGTACGAATTGTGTTGGTTTTTTTTCTGCTACCTGTTTTCGACACAAAATTGAAATTTACTGAGATACAGCCCTAAAATACTTAAAACCTTTTTTTAAAGCCTCGATCAGCCGAACACTCATCACCAGTTTTGAAACCAACAAAATGACAATTCGGTTGTAGACTTTCAATCACATTTCGCTTGTAGACATTCAATACCGAAGATGAAGGGGAAAATTCGACTACCGTGATGGGGCCCCGCTGCTCACGGCGTTTTTTTTTAAGCTACAATTTCATGCTTTTTTGACGTTTTCGAAGTTTGTACCACTCGCACAGGTCACCCAAATAAACCTAGAGGGCTGAAATTTTGTATTGGGATTGAGTTAGGATCAAGGGGGTGCCTTTTGGGGTCTCAACTTTTAACCCTTACCCTCACTATTTTTATACCAAATAGAACATGATTTTTCTTTTTTTTTAACAGTTTCGTTCGGGTCAAAATCTCCCCAAATAAACCTAGAGGGCTGAAATTTTGTGTACAAGTTAAGTTAATAGCCAGCCACTGCTTTTTGGAGGTTTCAACTTTTAACCCTTACCCCCACGATTTTTAAGCCAATATTTCCTTGATTTTTTTGCTTTTTTTCTAACACGTCTAGAAGCTTTCTAAGAAAACATACAGAGCTTTAAACATTGCTTTTCCCCCCACTTCTCCCATTTTTACATCGGAATTCAGTGGTATTGTAAATGTGTCTTAAATGAATTACTTTTATTCTAACACACAGTAGGCGAATAGTAATTTTAAAAAATTTAAAAAAATATGAATTTACTTTTTTAACAAAAGTAATACATACATATAGGTAGTTGCATACATACATATTATTAGTCAAATTTTCTCCGAAAAATTAGACTTATACAGTCTATACGATAAGAGTTGCGAGAGGCGAGAGTAGGGGCGCTATCCGTTTTCGGACCCGTAGAACACGAATATGTAGAAAAAAAATGTCTGTTATATATATATACATATATATATATATATATATATATATATATATATATATATATATATATATATATATATATATATATATGTATAATATTCCCGCCACCTTTTAATTTGTGTAGGGCCCCCCTATGGAAGTTAAGAGATGAAATTTGGTAAATGGGGCTCATTTTCGAGGCACCTCATACTATCAAAGTGGGGTCAAATTTTGGGAAAATTTTTGATCCGACCCAACTTTTAAGGGGGCGGTGGGGGGCGGAAATGCAATAAAACTTTTCCAAACCGGTTGGAAATAATGTTTCGGTCAATTATCTACAACATGTCCAAGCCCCCAGCCCCCCAGAATTAACGTAGAGGGTTGAAATTTGGTGTGTTGATAAAGTTCGTACATAGGTTGTGCTTTTTGGAGGTTTTAATATTTTACCCCCACCCCCCTCATTTTTAAGCTACAATTTCATGAATTTTCGACGTTTTCGAAGTTTGTACCACTCGCACAGGTCACCCAAATAAACCTAGAGGGCTGAAATTTTGTATTCGGATTGAGTTAGTATCAAGGGGGTGCCTTTTGGGAGTCTCGACTTTCAAACCCTACCGCCACCATTTTTATACCCAAAAGAACATGATTTTTCTTGTTTTTTAACAGTTTCGTTCGGGTCAAAATCTCCCCAAATAAACCTAGAGGGCTGAAATTTTGTGTACAGGTTAAGCTAATAGCCAGACACTGTTTTTTTGGGGTTTCAACTTTTAACCCTTACCACCACGATTTTTACGCCAATATTTCCTTAATTTTTTTGCTTGTTTTCTAACACGTCTAGAGACTCTCTAAGGAAACCTAGAGGGCTGAAATTTTGTACGTGTTTTCAGTTAGTATCCAGCTAGTACCTTTTAGGGAGTCCACATTTTTTTCCCCCCGACTTCTTCCATTTTTACATCGGAATTGAATGCTATTGTTAAATGTGTTTTAAATGCATTATTTTTATTTTAAATACAAGTAGGCGAATAGTAATTTTAAAAAATTAAAAAAAAAAGTGAATACAATTTTTTAACAAATGAAATACATACATATTAAGTAATTTGAAAATGTTATTAAAGTCACTGTTTATTTATAAATTAGGAATTTTGGATTTTTATTATTTATAAAATAGAAATTTTGGATTTTTTCCAGAAAAAATATCTTCATAAAAGCCTTCCAGTTTACTATTTAAGTTCTTTTTTTAATATTTAAAAATAACACAAAGGCAATTGGCGGATAAGCATGGGTAGAACTGCCCTCGTACGAGTTGTGTTGGCTTTTTCCCTGTTAACTGCTATCGGCACAAAATTGAAATTTACTGAGATTCAGCCCTTAAAATCTTAAAACCTTTTTTTAAAGCCCCGATCAACCGGACACTCATCATCAGTTTTGAAACCACCAAAATGACAAACCGCTTGTGGACTTTCAATTACATTTCGCTTGCAGACACTCAATACCGAAGATGAAAGGAAAAGTTCGACTTCCGTGATGGGGCTCCGCTGCTCACGGCGTTTTTTTTTTTATAATACACCGTAAGAAACGTATTTATTTAATTTTTATCCCAAAACCTGTGAAAAACTCTAGCTACTGAGCAATTTAACAAAATTTTACATAAGCAAAAAAAAAAAAATGTTTCAATGATCCAAAATATACGTCCAGTCATGTACTCAACCATCATTGCTCCAGTGTTTATTACAAAACTTACACAATATATCTCGCAACGAAAAATAATGAACTAAAACCCCACCAAAAAAATGTACAAAACAATTGAAAAACTTTAATTAAACAGAATTCAACACAAAATAAATATACGCTGGCAGCGTATACAATAGCTCCACATATAGCTCAATATAGCTTCATGCATATATATATATATATATATATATATATATATATATATATATATATATATATATATATATATATATATATATATATATATATATATATATATATATATATATATATGTATGTATGTATATATATACTCAGATGATACTACACACTGTGCAATATATAATATATTACGCTGCCGGGTTATTTATACATTCCTCATGTACAATTTCGTTCTTTCAGGGAATTCAGACGGGTATTTCTGGACAAGAATAAAATCATTTCCAAACTGTGCACAAAAAAGAAAAAGAACAAAAATAAATCACACATCCTCTAGAAAACTGTCATATCGTTAAGAAACTGCAATTTGAGAAATTGGGGTATAAACTAGTAAAATAATCGTTACGTTAAAGTTTTATTACTTTGGTTACAATTTGCATTGCTATCTTGTAAAATAAATATTCAAAAAAAAAAAAAAAAAATGTAAAGCATTTTAAATTGACTAATTTATCTGCTTATTCGTATTTATAGATTAACGAATGAGTAACATTCTTATAATGCTACCGTTTTTTCTGAATAAAACTAAAATTAAGTGTAAAATTCACATGTTACGTCTGTCTGTTACCGTAACAGATTCCAAATTCATTATTTCTTAATTAATACGGTAAAACTGAAATTTTTTCTCACACAAATTTACATTCAAGATTTTCGTTTTGGAGAATGTTTAGGGGTATCTCATGAGTGCAAATTCAAATTGGCGGGATGGTGGAGGTTGTGCTTCAGCCGCCATCTTGAATTTCAGTTTTTGCCAAATATCTCAAACACGGTTTATCTTATGAGAAAAATGACCAGAATAAATTTTATAGAAAATTAAATTTTTCGTTATTTTTGTTGGAAACATTTTTCGATAAAATTCGTATTTTTCGATGTATAACCTGCCAAAATTTCGTGAATCTAATTTTCCCCCAATATCTCATTAACGATACTTCTTAGAACAAATTATCTTAGAACTTTGAAACTTTGTCAGGTTCATTCTAACTGTTAATTTTAAATGTTGTGATAAAATTTTTGTCGAAAAAATTCATAGTTTCAATTTTCATTGCAGTTGCAACCACAAATTTTTTAGTTATTTCACAAAAAGTTGCATTCTGTTTAGGATTATAATGTTATATCTGCAAATAATACATTTTTTCTTTATTATTTCACAAAATATTACTTTTTGTTGGTGACCCAAAGTTGTATCTGCAACTAATACTTTTCAGAAATTTTGAAAATTTCGCTTTATATAATTTTTTAATTGTAACTGTTTAAGGTAACACCTTCCATAACTGTATTACAGATAGAGATGGCAAACGGGAAAATTCCCATTGGGAATTTTCCCGGGAATATTCCCATTTACAATTACTTTACTATTACTTAAAATTAGCTGTACTTTAGATTACTTACAGTTAACTGTATTATTTTACAAATGCGTTTTTAATTAAATACCGCGACACCGATCCCTCAATTTACGTGAATATCCGTTTTACGGGGATTCAATTTATGCAGATAAAAAATCGCGTAAATTAAATCCGTCATTATAAAAAAAAATACTGGAAATAAAAGCTACCAAAAACTGTAGAGAATTTTATAATCCAAATGATAACGAAAATGTAGAAATTTACACGTTAAAATTTTAAAAATATCGATTTTTTCGATATCGATAATTTTCGATAACGAAAAATAGGTTTTGACAGTCCCAATATGTTAGGAATACCCACAACTTGCTTCGCTTAAGCTTTCAAAAATTTCTTTATTTTCGAGCTACGATGCACCGTTTACGAGATATTTACGATTAAAAGTTTACGTTTTCAAAAAGTATTGAAAACTAATTTTTTTAAAAATATTGTATTGGTGACAAAACCAATTTGACTAGTGAGTCCGAACCAATCAATTATAATCAGTTTATGATGAGTAACTCGGTATCGATAATTTTCGATAACGAAAAGTGAGTTTTGATAGTCCCAGTATGTTCGGAATACCCACAACTTGCTTCGCCTAAGCCTTCAAAAATTTCGTTATTTTTGAGCTATGATGCACCGTTTACGAGATATTTACGATCAAAAGTTTACGTTTTCGAAAAGTATGAAAAACTAATTTTTTTGAAAATATTCTATTGCCGACCGAATCAGTGGGACTAATAGAGCATAAATTAAGCTATTATAATCAATTTATAATAAGTTGTTAGACATTGAGTAGTAAAAATAATTAAACACATTTAACTGAAAATATTATGTTATTCTTTAACTATTAGGATTATGTAACTATTAAGGATATACTGTTACAGTTTTATTTTGTTTTTGGATTTTAATTTAGTTATATGGTTTCTTACATTTTCTTTTGTATATCAGTATTTTGCGGATTGAAGTTTTTCCCACGTTTGATTGTTTTTATTATACAAATATTTCGATCAAGCTCAGATATTTTAATATCACATTTTAGTTTACATTTTTGTACAGAATATCCTGTTTTTGCCCGAAATTTTTGTTTTTGCCGGAAAAGTTTTCAGTGAATAATATTCTGACCCTGTATTAATTAAACCTTTTTGTTATTTGTCGCCCGTAAATCGCGATTTCGCTTTCGTTCCTTTCCTTCTAAAACAGGTGTTGGTAAATTTCCATTAGTATTATTTGGGAAAGTTTCGTCTAAATTAAAATATATTTCCGAATTAGCAGCAACAGTTAAAGCAGAAAAACAAACTATCCATTATTTAAATGGATAAAATTATTCAAATTGTTTAAATTATATGGTTTAAACTGTTTAAATTGAATGGTTTAAATTGTTTAAATTACAAGATTAAATTCCGAAAGAGTTGTTAAATTAATTTTTTCAGCGCCCATATTTTGAAATTAAAATAAATTATTATTATATTTTAACAACAATAATGCTACGAAAGGATTCGTTTAAACTCAATAAACATTAAATATGACTAAACTGTGAATACATCATTATTTACTTACATTGTAAAATAATAACAAAAGAGGAATATCAAAATGCGTATATATTTCTAACCGTACCTACAATCCACTCTAACTAACATGTGGTACCTGTTTATGCACTTAATAATTGAAAACACATACATACACCTTTTTCAATCTAAATAAAAAGTTAATTTTTTGTTTTCACTTTGTTACAACTGCACATGCAACAAAAATTTTTTAAACCATTTATTCTTAGTTGTTAAAATTTAAAAAAAGTTTATGCACTATAACTTTTTTATTTTCTAGAATTTTAGGATGAAAATTTCACCAATCATTAGCTCTAATATAGCTGAATCCAATGATACAAAAATCTCAAAAACGAAAAATTTGCACTTGCGGCAGTTTTATTCTCAAGGTGCGATATGCAATAGTGAAAACTTGGTCTGCAAAATTTGAACCCTAGATTTTGTTTCCGGGAAATGTTTAGAAGTATCCCAAGAGCCTGAATAAAGATTGGCAGGATGGTGGAAGTCGTTCTTCAGCCGCCATCTCGGATTTCAGTTTTTGCCAAATATCTCGACAGCGGTGCATCTAATTACAAGTTGATGAAAAAAATATTAAAAAATTAAACTTTTTTTTAGTGGGAGGGGGGGTGGAAATTTAAGTTGATAATTTTTTGTGCTCTTCTTTATAAAATCAAGAATTGGTTTACTTTTTCTTAGTAATTTACTACGAATATAAAGATAACATAAAAGTCTTCTATTTTTGATACGATATTGAAACGATAATAGAACTGAAATAATACAATAAGTTGCTTTAAAAAATATGCCATATCATACAGTTGTCATTATTAAAAAATGTGTAAAATTTGTTATGCGTACACAAAAACCGGATGTCAATTTGAAAACAAACCATATCTTTAACAACTAATAAAACTACTTTTTTTTAAATTTCCTGGTGTTGAATTAATTACATTAATTTACATCATCAGGTATCAAATTTTTTCGATCGTTTACGCGGTTTATCAAAAATTATGAACTTTGCTCAAATGTAAAGTACCTTTATTGTTGGCAATATCAAAAATTATTATAAACAAAGTTGATCAGAATTAAAAACTGCACTCGAATATGGAATTATATCGAATTGCAAGAAAAATCAGGTTACACACGCGTTATATTTAAAAATTATAAAAGACGTGCCTGTAAAATAACAAAATATAAATATGTCACGTTCACGACGCTTTTCTTCGACGACTAACTCATAACTGACAAAATACAGTAGCATAGATTCATCTACGACCTTGTGCAATCATAATACCGACGAAGAAATATCCAGAGGTGGCTCCGTCCGGATTGGCCCCTACTGTCCGTATTCGCCACAACTGATGGTACTGCCCACGTTTTCAGCATCCGAAAATAATCACAATAACCGGAGAGGCCGATCGCGATCAATATTTAGAATAAACAAAACACTTATCACTAAAAAATGACTGATACGTATTTTTTTATCTGCGGAAAAACGGTTTGAAGGCGTGAAATCGCCTTTCAAAAGTTGGGGTTAAAATCTAATTTTTTAAATATCTCGAAAATAGTAAGAGATAGAGCAAAAGATTTGGTTAGAGTGATATTGCTCTTTCTTAAAGAGTAATCTATTGATATGCAAGTTATTCAAATTACATCAACAAGTGTGAATGGGGGTTAAAATTTGAGGGTTAATTTTACGAAAAGAGAGTAAAAAATATGATGAACTTTGTCGCGATGCTGACTGAGCAGATGTTCTTGCTCGGCTCTCTTGATTGCCGACTTTTGGCGCGACTGTGATAGTGAAAGAATGTTATCATCACCGTCGCGATTACGCGGATCGAAGGCTAAGCCCAAGATATCGGCGGCACGTTGCGCTGCTGTGAATAAAAATGCGCCTACGCCAGCAAGCTCGTGATCCCTGACGAGTTGCAATAGCGGGTCTGAACTGTTAAGTACACGACAAGCTGTATCTAAGACTATACGATAATGTAAACGTTCGACTGACAGGAGCACCCTCCCCCTGGTCCCGTGGGAGGTAAAGTCGTTGTGTCGATGCGCGTGGGTGCAAACTACGATTCATGTTCATAACTTTACGTGTGTCTCGGTCTTATTGCTCCAATTGATTCACATTCCACCTAATTGAGCCAAAAGTATATAAAAGGAGGGGTATGGCTAACATATTTATAGCGCTGGTCTTATTCTTCGCCGACAATTCGGAACTCCAAAGGGCATAGCCAGGTAAGATAGGGAAAACGGCCCTTGACGCAAAATTGATTGTTTTTATAGGAAATAATACTTCTTAGCGCCAGATACATTTCTGCCAAATTTCAACCCTCTGAGGCTAATAGTTTATGAATACACAAACAGACAAAAATTTTCAAAAAAAAATTTTTTTTATGAAATTACTGAGCCGATTTATTTGAGTTTAATATATATTGTGTACCCACCTTAAACAAAGTAATAAAAAAAAACGCCGTGAGCAGCGGGGCCCCATCACGGTAGTCGAATTTTCTCCTTCATCTTCGGTATTGAATGTCTACAAGCGAAATGTGATTGAAAGTCTACAACCGAATTGTCATTTTGTTGGTTTCAAAACTGGTGATGAGTGTTCGGCTGATCGAGGCTTTAAAAAAAGGTTTTAAGTATTTAAGGGCTGTATCTCAGTAAATTTCAATTTTGTGCCGAAAACAGGTAGCAGAAAAAAAGCCAACACAATTCGTACGAGGACATTCCTGCCCATGTTTATCCGCTAATTGCCTTTATGTTTTAGTTTTAAAAATTAAAAAAGGACCTTAAATAGTAAACTGGAAGGCCTTTATAAAGATATTTTTTCTTTCCAAAAAAATCCAAAATTTCTATTTTATAAATACTAAAAATCCAAAATTCCTAATTTATAAATAAACAGTGACTTTAATAACATTTTTCAAATTACTTAATATTTATGTATTTCATTTGTCATAAAAGTAAGTTCACTTTTTTTTAAATTTTTTAAATTACTATTCGCCTACTTGTATTTAGAATAAACATAATGCTTTTAAAACACATTTAACAATAGCATTCAATTCCGATGTAAAAATGGGAGAAGTGGGGGGAAAAGTGATGCGGACTCCCTACAAGGTACTAGCTGGATACTAACTGAATACACGTACAAAATTTCAGCCCTCTAGGTTTCCTTATGGAGTCTCTAGACGTGTTAGAAAACAAGCAAAAAAATTAAGGAAATATTGGCGTAAAAATCGTGGGGGTAAGGGTTAAAAGTTGAAACCTCCAAAAAACAGTGTCTGGCTATTAGCTTAACCTGTACACCAAATTTCAGCCCTCTAGGTTTATTTGGGGAGATTTTGACCCGAACGAAACTGTTAAAAAACAAGAAAAATCATGTTCTTTTGGGTATAAAAATGGTGGGGGTAGGGGTTAAAAGTCGAGACCCCCAAAAGGCACCCCCTTGATACTAACTCAATCCGAATACAAAATTTCAGCCCTCTAGGTTTATTCGGGTGACCTGTGCGAGTGGTACAAACTTCGAAAACGTCGAAAATGCATGAAATTGTAGCTTAAAAATGAGGTGGGTGGAGGTAAAATATTAAAACCTCCAAAAAGCACAACCTAGGTACGAACTTTATCAACACACCAAATTTCAACCCTCTACGTTAATTCTGGGGGGCTGGGGGCATGTTAGATCCAGCGAAAATCGTTTTTCCCCCCTCTACTCCCACCATATCATCCTAGGAAGCTGAATTTTGGATATGTTGTAGATAATTGACCGAAACATTATTTAAAACCGGTTTGGAAAAGTTTTATTGCTTTTCCGCCCCCCACCACCCCCTTAAAGGTCGGGTCAGAAAAAAAATTTGCCCAAAATTTGACCCCACTTTGATAGTATGAGGTGCCTCGAAAATGAGCCCCATTTACCAAATTTCATCTCTTAACTTCCATAGGGGGGCCCTACACAAATTAAAAGGTGGCGGGAAAATATATATATATATATATATATATATATATATATATATATATATATATATATATATATATATATATATATATATATATATATATATATATATATATATATATATATATATATATCAGACATTTTTTTTTCTACATATTCGTGTTCTACGGGTCCGAAAACGGATAGCGCCCCTACTCTCGCCTCTCGCAGCTCTTATCGTATAGACTGTATAAGTCTAATTTTTCGGAGAAAATTCGACTAAAAATTAAGGAAATATTGGCGTAAAAATCGTGGGGGTAAGGGTTAAAAGTTGAAACCTCCAAAAAACAGTGTCCGGCTATTAGCTTAACCTGTACACCAAATTTTAGCCCTCTAGGTTTATTTGGGGAGATTTTGACCCGAACGAAACTGTTAAAAAACAAGAAAAATCATGTTCTTTTCGGTATAAAAATGGTGGGGGTAGGGGTTAAAAGTCGAGACCCCCAAAAGGCACCCCCTTGATACTAACTCAATCCGAATACAAAATTTTAGCCCTCTAAGTTTATTCGGGTGACCTGTGCGAGTGGTACAAACTTCGAAAACGTCGAAAATGCATGAAATTGTAGCTTAAAAATGAGGTGGGTGGAGGTAAAATAATAAAACCTCCAAAAAGCACAACCTAGGTACGAACTTTATCAACACACCAAATTTCAACCCTCTATGTTAATTCTGGGGGGCTGGGGGCCTGTTAGATCCAGCGAAAATCGTTTTTCCCCCCTCTACTCCCACCATATCATCCTAGGAAGCTGAATTTTGGATATGTTGTAGATAATTGACCGAAACACTATTTAAAACCGGTTTGGAAAAGTTTTATTGCTTTTCCGCCCCCCACCACCCCCTTAAAGGTCGGGTCGGAAAAAAAATTTGCCCAAAATTTGACCCCACTTTGATAGTATGAGGTGCCTCGAAAATGAGCCCCATTTACCAAATTTCATCTCTTAACTTCCATAGGGGGGCCCTACACAAATTAAAAGGTGGCGGGAAAATATATATATATATATATATATATATATATATATATATATATATATATATATATATATATATATATATATATATATCAGACATTTTTTTTCTACTCTCGCCTCTCGCAGCTCTTATCGTATAGACTGTATAAGTCTAATTTTTCGGAGAAAATTCGACTAAAAAATTAACGTTATATCCCTTTATTATACTAATTTTTTTAAATTTTTAAATTTAAGAAAATTTTTTTGGCACTTTCGCGTTAGCGACACCCACCATTTTTTGTTCAATAATATGTCTCTTAGTATTCTATAACATATATTTTTACGGAAAAATTTTAGTTGGTAGAACATAGTAATATTTCAGTACAAATGCATGTCATGTTCGGTACTACATATATTACTTACGTATAAAAAGGACCATAAAGTAAAGCATCTGCCTGATTTCTAAAACACAGTAGAACTCTGAGGAGTGCAATAAAATGTTCTCTTCCCCCCTGAGTTGCAGTTCTTGGAGTTCCTGTGACGGTCTAAAAAAATTTATATTTTGACTTGTTATAAAAATGTTTTAACTTGTTAAAAAATAATTTTCAAGGTTAATTTTACCATGAATCTGAGTATTTGAGTGAAATCAATAACATTATCTCAACATACTTACTAATTAAAATTACATCAAACTCAACAAAAATTATAAGTTTTAGAAACTTTATTTAAATAAAGATAATAATAATAACAATAACAATAATACGTCTTAAATGTTATATTGTTTTAATAATAATAAACAATAACTTAATAGATTGGAACAAAAAACTTCAACAATGTATATTAATAACAACAGTCCGGCTAAAACTTGTTGTAGTTATAAACAGGGCCGTGGAGAGAAACGCCGGGCCCCGGGAATAAATCACATTTTAAAAAAAAAATTTCTACCAAGAAATGTGACGAGCAAAAAATTTTAATTTTTCTTGGACTCCTTAAGGACAACTACGGCCCCCCTCTTCCAGTCCGGGCCCCGGGGGCTGGAATCCCGGCTACCCCACCCTCTCGTCGGGCCTGGTTATAAAAATATGTAGGTAAATTACATGTAGGTACATATAACTAACTTGAACAGACCCTCTCACTTGATGTTTTTGTTGCACTTCTTAAGGAGGTAATAAAATTTTCTGTAATAAAAATTTTCTGTAATAAAATTACATACATTCATAACAACGAGAAAGAAGCTTAGACAAACATCTAGCTTTATCTGCTGTTTGTCTCCTTTTGTTAACGCGATGACGGGTTATGGGGAATTATAACGAAATGACCAACTGGCATACTACTTTGACAGCTAATAAACTTTGTATGAAATTGTTGACGTCGTAATACGTAGTGTATGAGTTAATAAAGTTTCACTTGACGTTTTACAAAGAAAACAACTCTAACAAAAGAGAAATCAACATCTATTTTGTTATTAATAAAAAAAAGACAAACGGCAGGTAATGTTGGACTTGAGTAAATTTAAATTAGTTTATCGTAGTTATGAACGTATGTAATTGTATTATTTTAGAAATAGGGTAGATATTTTACTTTATAGCCCTTTTTATGCATACGTAATATATGTAGTACCTAACATGGTATGCATTTGTATTGAAATATTACTATGTTCTACCAACTAAAATTTTTCCCTAAAAATATATTTTTTCTTTATTTCTGGTAATTATCATTCACCGCCGTTTCACGTGTCTGGTTTTCCCCAACGTACTCGTTATTTAATAATATTACACCTAACTTTTTAAAATAAATTTCGCTGTAAGTACCTTTGCAAATAATACAAAAAATTTTAGTTTTATCAAAAATTAGTCAACTTGGGTGTTCCCTTACATTTGTTTACTGTGATTATATCTACCTCTATCTCTAACATCCCCCACCAATACATTAGTTACTCCAATTTATATTATAAATAGTTTTCGCCTAAAAGAACAATTTTAGTTATGTTTTTCACCTGACGATGGTGTAAAAGCCGAAAGTCGACTCGTGTTTTTCCATGATTTTACTGTGAAAAGTGATAAAGCAACGATCCCATGTTTTAATATGGATTTTCACAAAGTAAACCTGTCTAGTATTAATTATTTCAATACATTTAATAATGTCGGGATGGATTCGCAGACAATGGAGCAAATAGATAATGAGCTCATGCGACGTTGTGTCAAATGCTTTTCGATAGTCCACCCAGGCCATGCTCAGGTTGCGTTTGTGCTGTCTAGCGTCCTGACAGATACATCTGTCGACCAGCAAGTTGTCTTTGCAACCCGACATTCCTCATTTTGAACCTCGTTGTTCATAAATCGAACTCCACACTGGTTCAATCGCCTTCAAGATGCGTTCGTATCGAATGGGAGTGAACGCTTTATACACAATGTTCAGACACGTTATCGGTCTGTAGTTCTGTGGTTGTGATAGGTCTCCTTTTTTCGGTATTAGGACCGTTCTTCCCTCAGCGAGCCACGATGGTATTGGCTCACAGTTAAATAACCAATTTGAAAATATACGGGCAAGGTGGCGGTGAGTACTAGTGAACTTCTTCCACCAAAAATTCGTTATTCCATCAGTGCCCGGAGCCGAATAGTTCTTCTTGCCTTTGAAAGCAAGTTCGACTTCCTCTTTATCAATGAATGTTATAATGGTATGAGATGGCACTTTGCCAAGCTGTTGTTTGGAGTACCATCTAAACTGGCTGATGGGAATACAGTCCAAGTCAGTCGGTTTAGTCGTCTCATATATCCCCCGCCAATAATCTTCTATTGCGTCGACCGTCGGCGGTTGCTCCACGACAGGGTTTTTTGATGCGAACAGGCGTGAAGGGTTCGATTTGAAGATCTTATTTTCACGAATGCACCGTTCACGCCGGGCTAATTTCTTCTTGGCCAAGGCCAATGCGCGCATCTTATCTAAATGTGTCTGTTTGATGGTCAACAGATTACCCAAATTGATTGTGTGATAGCGGTACCGTAGTTCTCTGGCAAAAGCCCGTACCTTTCGCGTAAAACGCCTGTTGGTCTGTGTATATTCTATCACACATTGGATACGCGATACCAGCTGTCGTAGTGCCCTCACCTTGGTGTCAATTTATTTAATACGGATACGTGCCTTCTCCTCTGCAGTCTTTTGCTGCTTAGTACATGGGGACAGGACACGCATCGCTGCAGATACTGCGTTGTCGATGTCGGTAAGATCACTGGATGGGGATAGATAATCGTTCAAGATTTCGTTCAGTAGGGTCAGTTGTTCGCCCTTTACATACGTCCGTCAGTGTTTGGAACGTGGTCGTTTGTGAAAGTCTAAATCGGTATCGAGAAGATCGCGAAATTGTTTTCTTAAATTGTCTGGGACAAAAAGGAATTTATTTAGATCGGCATCATTCTGTGTGGGAGTTGAACTTGTACTGGTGTTAGACTCTAGCACAGAATCTGTGTTGGCTCGATTTAATAAATCCGTCTGTGCCTCAGTAACTATGTTGTCACCATGAGTTACCGGTTGATCCTGCTCTGTGATGCTAATATTGGCCAAGCTCTCACCATTGACCGCAGAATCCTGTTCAACTTCCACCACCGCAGTTTCAGCAACCCTAGCTTCTTCGCGAGCTCCTCGATTATCGTCATGTCCGGTAAGTATGTTTAATTTAATGATTCGGGCTACATGGTCACGCAGATTTTGTGGCGTTAAATTAGAGTGTTCGGGATGCATCTGGCACCATATTGCGTGCATCCTTGCCATGCACCCTCTCTTATTTGGCTCACTTTGTGTGCGGCACGTGAGCAAATCTCTCCTCAAGCTGTCCGTCCACTCCAGGCGCACGAGACGAGAAAATGAATTTTGACTGGTTCCGCCTTTTTGTGCGGGCCCATCCGAGAGACCCGCGGCACGACCAGCCTTCCTAGTTCTATTACCTTTGGGAAGTAGTAGAAACCCCGCTGCGGGTAGTTTATTATTATTATTTTTTATTTTTATTTTTATTTTTATTTATTTATTTATTTATTTATTTATTTTTTTTTTGATTGAAATTGGGGTGCTGTTGCCGGTGGATGGCGCGGTCAGCAGCACCCGGCGGCATCGCCTACCAAGGGCATGCGCCGCCATAAACGATAAAGATAAAAACATACACAGAACACACAGGAACACATAAATGCGATAGACAAGGGACAAAACATACACATAATAAAATCCCTCGATGGGCCCTGCCATCCCAGGGCTTAAAAAGAGCGGACAGTCCTTGGTGACGGTACGATAAGTACTAGACAGAGCGTCCGATCACCAAGGCCTGGAAGCCATCGCTGGAACTTCCTCCGAGGTGTAAAGACCCCCGGAGTGGAGGAACCTGACTAGAACAACACAAAATATCACAGAATAGTATCACAAAAATATATCAGAGATAATACTTATTACGTCACTGGGGAGCCACAGGCCCACCAATAAGGAGTTAAAACAATACCACTGTAGAGCCATAATAACAGCGGCATAACAAAATATCACAGAAAAAGAAAACAAATGATGTACCACCTCGGGTGTAAAAGGCCCTCGGTAGTACATCGCTAAAAAGCAACAACAAAACAGAAAACATGTATAAATAACAACAGTACCACTAAGGGTGTAAAAGGCCCTTAGTGGCATAATGACAATACTAAAACTACCCTGCCAGACCAGCTGGAACAGGGTATAGGTAATAAATAGGACAATACAATATCATTTTAAACACATAAATTAAAACCGCTGAAAATAAAATATACTGTCGGGCGAGAATCAACAGACATCTTTGATAAAATTCGGAGATGTAAAGCCCCTAAAGTCTTTGAAGAAGATGCGAATTTCGCAGAAATTCAAGCATCTTTCTTTCAGAGACAGCATCGTAAGCAAGTGCTTCGGCTACATTATTCGGGATCTGCAGCCTTTGGCGCAATGGCTCAAGGGCTACGTATTCCTCAACTATATGCCTCATGGTCAGCGCCGTCCCGCAGGCGCCGCACCTTGGCTGATCCTCACCGGCGAGAAGATGACGATCTGTTAACGCTGTGTGGCCCAAGCGTAAGCGTGTCAGGGCCACACTTTCTCGCTGGCTCAGATTTACAGGTGCCGGAATTCTTCGAACCTCAGTTTTCACTTGTCTGAGCTTAGCCGTGAGGTTGTTCCACTCACGTTGCCATTTCTGATCAATCGCGGATCGTATGCTCACTCTCAGATCTTCTGGGCGTATGGCAATGTCCTGTGGCTCACCGACTTCGGCTGCATGACGTGCTGCCTGGTCGGCGAGTTCATTGCCAGGTATCCCTACATGTCCGGGAATCCAAAAGAAGATGATAGACTTCTGCCGGAGCATGTAGAGATACGTTAGGATGTTTTGCACCAGCATATCAGTGGTGTGAGAGTGGCAGATCGCTTGCAACGCGCTCAATGAGTCGGAACAAATGAGGAATACGCTGTTGCAAAATCGTCAATAATTCTGCAGTATACACAGTGACCTGGGGAGGAAGTGACCAAGCGTGAGGATCGTCACGAATGACGATGGCACTTCCCGCACCCGTAGATGTTTTCGAACCATCTGTGTATATGCAGAGAGAGTTAAGTTCGCTAATGATCTCATAGAAGCGGGACCGGTATTCGAATGAACTAGTCTCCTCCTTGTTGAGACCAGTCAGATCGAAATGACACCTTCTTTAGGGATCAGCCAAGGGGGTACTTCCATAGGACGTTTGGGAAGCACCCTGGCAAACTTTAAGTGCAGACTCTCTAATATCTCCTGCGTTCGAACGGCCACTGGTCGACTTATGGTGGGACGTCGACCATAGAGCCCCTGTAAACGGTATCTGAATAGAGTAGGGTGATTAATATGCGTAGGTGTTACATATACCCCCGCTGCATAATTGAGCAAGAGACGCTCACGTCTCAGTCGCAGCGAAGGCAGACCCGACTCTACGCAGAGGCTCATTAAAGGGCTTGTTCGAAATGCTCCCGTAGCCAGTCGTATGCCTGCATGGTGAAGAGGATCTAGGAGAAGAAGCGCAGACGCCCGGGCGAAGGAGTAAGCAAGGCTGCCGTAATCAATCCTAGTCAGAACTAGCGACTGATACAGGCGAAGCAACGACTCTTGGTCCGCACCAGCTAAGCCCTTAAGCATGTTGATTGTCCTGCGACAACTCGCAGCTAAGGCTTGGAGGTATGGGCGCCACGTAAGTTGTTTATCAAATGTGAGTCCTAGAAAACTGACGTTATCGACGCACTGAAATTTGGATCCTTTTAATGTGAGAACAGGATCCGGATGTGCGCTGCGGTTTCAGCAGAAGTGCACCACCGATGTTTTTTGAGGTGAGAATCGAAAACCAAGAGCTTCTGTAGAAGTCACCACTTCGTTGATGCCTTGTTGTAACCGTTGTTGAATATCCCCGATCTAATCGGCTGCATAGAATATAGTGAGGTCATCAACGTACAGGCAACGACGAATTGGGGCTGAAGCTGCGATATAACTGATTGCAATAGAAAACAAGGTGACACTAATAATGGAGCCTTGAAGAACACCATTCTCCTGGGAGTGGGCCTTAGACTCAGTGTCACCTACCCTGACACGAAAAGAACGGTCAGTCAAAAAACTTTTTACGAACTGAGGGAGGTTACCTCTTAAACCAGTCCTGCAGCTTCTTGAGAATGTCATACCTCCAGGTCATATCATAAGCTTTCTCCAAATCGAAAAACACAGCCACAACGTGTTTACGTTGAAGAGAGGCGTCGTGAATAGCATTCTCGAGGCGAACAAGGTGATCCGTAGTCGAATGGTATCGGCGGAACCCACATTGATGTTTAGGTATAAGGTTGTGGGATTCCAGGCACCAAACGAGACGATTGTTCACATTTTTTCCAATACATTGCTGAGACAGCAAGTCAAGGATATTGGACGGTAGCTAGTTAGTTGCGATGAATCTTTACCCTCTTTTAGCAGCGGAATGATGGTAGTTTCTCGCCACTGCGGAGGGTAAACGCCTTGCCTAAAAATTTCGTTATACAAATCCAGTAACCTACACTTACCAGGATAAGGCAGGTTCCGGATCATGGCGTAGGGGATCTCGTCAGATCGAGGGGAGGTGTCCCCAGATCCCCGAAGCGCCTCCAGTAATTCTTGCATAGAAAACGGTTGGTTGTACTGGAGGAATTCAGCAGAGAAAAAATCAAGATCATTTTGTTCGTGTTCGATTTTGATCCGCAGGAACTCCAAGTCATAATTCTGGGAGCCACTGACGTGCTCAAGGTGCTTAGATAATCAATTAACTATTTCTACGCGATCAGTGATGTTCCGACCGTCGACGATGAGAAGGGAGGGTATTGGTTAACGGGAGGATTTCCCAGTAAGGGCCCTTACTCTTCTCCATACCTCCGTAGTTGTAGTGGAGGTATTAATGGCCGAAACATATTGCTCCCATGATAACCTCTTCTGTTCTTTAATTGTGCGTTTACAGCATGCTTGCGCACGCTTGTAGGCTATCACATTTTCCTGCGTGGGGCGACGTGTGAGTTCGTTGTACGCCCGCTTTTTCTCTGCAACTGCTACACTCACGTGACGTTTGGGTGCAATGCTGGACGACATTTGTATACTCTTATGTGCTGCTTCAATGACACTGGAAGAAATTTGTTCCACATCATCTTCTACGTCTCCAGTCAGCTCGGGTGTACGGAATGAATCGACGTACATATCACAGTCAGCTTGACGGAGACGCCATCTCGACGAAGACGATTGTGGAGTCATCGGCGTGGTACTATTTAAAATAATAGGAATATGTCCACTCAAAACGGTGTGCCATGACCGGTGAGTCAAGTGATAAGTCGATAGCCGACAACTCACCGGTTCTTGCATTGATAAAAGTACCTTGACCGGTGTTCAACAAGACCGTTTCAGACTCATCTAGAAAACGTTCGATGAGTCTTCCACGGGCGTCTCTTGTGCTACAGCTCCACATCGCTCATTGGTGTTGGCTGTGAGCATTAAAATCTCCTAGTAACAAGAATGGACATTTTAACTGCAATGTAAACTCGATCAAATCTTCGACATTCTAGTCGAATCCTGGTAGAAAGACCGAGCATACTGTGAATTGGGGCGGTTTTAAAAACTGTACTGCAATAGCTTGTAGGGGGTGTTTAACGGGTGGTCCCGAAAAGGGACGTCATCTTTTATTAAGGTGGCAACACCCCCCCTCGCCCTGATGTCTGGCTGTACGTCGTGCCGGCGGACTTGATGATATTTTATGGTGAATTGTTCCGCCGGCTTTAGATGAGTTACTTGGAGACACACGCACATAGACGTGTGCTCAGCTAGAAACATCTGCCATTCACAGTAATGGTGCTTAACACCATTACAGTTCCACTGTGCGATAGCCATTCTTGTTACTAATTGAGTTGCTCCCTAGAAAGTGTGGTTGCATCCTAGGTTTCCCTTTTGGCCAGCCTTTCTTTTTTTTCGTTCATCGCTCCTCGGCATCGGAATAGTCCCGAATCGGTTGCCGAGGTGTTCGTGTATGCGTCGGTCGTAGGGCGTTTAACGCCCGTCCGCACCGATGCGGTCAACATATCCGAGTCGCTCATTGGTGTTGGTATTTAGCAACTCGGGAGGGGATGGCCGGGCGGGTCGGTGTGCCTGGTCGGGACGGCGCCTTTTGCCGCTGGGGCAGCGGAGCCGTCGTTTGTGGAGGCAGAATTGACTCTGCCTCCAAGGTGGATGTGGTTGGTATTTTTTTAGGGGACCGTTGGTGGGCCACATTCTCTCCCCCTCGCTGTAACGTCTTCGCCTTGGCGATGATTTCTTCGGCGATTTCTTTGGAGAAGACGTCACATTTATAACTGGTCCCTGAGGAGTGGTCGTTATCACTCTTTTGGTCTCGGGGACCTTGGCTGGCGCTGCGGCTGGTGTGGGATTAAGACCAGCTACACCGACAGAGCGCATGAGACTTTCTTGCATACGTTGTATCGTAAGTTGCATTTGTCTCATGGCTTCTTTAATTTCCTTAATTTCACTATTCCTCTCAGCCGCTGTTGGAGCGGGGGTTGCAACAGTGCGTGCAAAACCATCCAAGGCGGAGCAACGGGGCATATTGCCCAAAAGCTTCCGTTTTGCCTCTGGATAGCTTAGCTTTTCCAGGACCCTCAGTTCTTGGATGGCTGATTCCTGTTTGAAGATGGGGCAATTCCTTGACTTGGCCGAGTGATTGCCCCCACAATTTATGCATTTGATTGGCTCGTCACATTGCCGTCCTTCATGTAACGGCCTGCTACACACGCAAATCTGTTGCTCGACGCTACATTTTTGACTTACATGTCCGTATTTCTGGCAATTAAAACACCTCATTGGTGCCGGAATATACGTCGGTCTTTTCGAAGAGGCCTAAGACTACCTTTTTTGGCAACATAGTCTTATTGAATGTTAACATAATTAGGGAGGAATTTCGATATTTATTCCCCCTATTAAATTTAGCCTCCTCGCTTCTATTACCCCTTGTGGAGACATCTCCGACACTATCCTTTCAAGGGTGCAATACGCTAATGGGGGATGCATGGTCACGCCCTGGGAGTAGTTTAATACCATGGGGGGTCATCCCCACTGTGTATTGCCCGAGATTTTTCAATTTCGATAACTTGTCTGATTGTGCCGCTGAAATTGCCTGCACGAGCAACCTTTGCCTGACAGTTTAGCATTATTAACATGCCCAATAAACTCTTTGACTAATTTTGCCAACTGGTAGGGACTCATCTTGCTGAAGTCTCCTGCCGTTGGTTTCACCTCTAAAAATCTCAGAAAATTTTCAACTTGCTCTCTTGGGGTGTCAGATGGAATCTGACGCCCACAACCTTTCCCTTTTTTAGGGGGATGGTTACCCGTTTTATTGCTGGTACTCGCTCCGCTAGTTTGCGGTGCGGGTACATTGGAAGCGGTAACGGAACGTGTCTCGCTACCAGAGCTCACACCAGATGACGGTGGTGGAGCCGGGTTCGCGTCCGGTTTGGAGGGCCCGGACTCGCCCTTTTTAAGTAGATTTTGCTCTTCCATAAAATGTGATACAATAACACCCCCACACCGCTCCCCACCCTCCTTAAGGCCTCATAAGGGACGTGGGACTCCCACGCCAGAGATACGGTATGAGGGACCCTAGGAACAAGCCCATTGCCCAAGTGACACGCATGATCCCGGGGAGCTCGAATTTACTGCGGCCGGTGCACAATCGCAGCCACGGTCTATGCTTGAAGCCAGGGCCAAAGTGAAGTGTTGTTCCACCGTACTCGCAAGTACGGCTTCCCTCAGTCACCAGGATCCCCTTTTCCAAGCAACTCCGCTAAGCCACACACGAGCTAGTGTGGGTCGCGAAGATGACTTAAAGTTGGGACAACATAGAAAAACGAAAGCAAAACAAAACCAAAAACAAAAGAGAAACAAAAGATAAAAAAAAACCTGAAACAAAAATAAATAAAAATTACGAAAACAAAAAACAATAAAAAAGATACCGCTGTCGCAGCATCCTGCATAACATAGCGAATTTCTATTTACAAAAGTACGTTTATCTCGGAAACTAGTTGATATAGAGTAATTTTAAATAAAAAAAACCTTCTTTATGTGATTTTTCCGCCTCATTCCGCCAAATTTTTTTCGTGAAATGAAATTTTTCGTGAAAAAAATTTGGCGGAATGAGGCGGAAAAATCATATAAAGAATTTTTTTTATTTACAATTACTCTATAGCAACTAGTTTCCGAGAAAAACATACTTTTGTAAATGGAAATTCGCTATGTTATGCAGGATGCTGCGACAGGGGTATTTTAAATAAATATTGAAGCATCAACATAAAAAGTACTTGGCCCCATTTTTACAGATGTCTCCATAAAATAATAAATTGAATTTTTTTCTTATTTTCTCAAAAACTAGCTAACCTAGGATAATAGTTCAAAAACCTTTTTTATGTGATTTTTTTCCGTCTTTGCAATGGTGTAAAAAAATGTGGTAAAAACTTTTAAATTATAGCAAATTTTGGCAAAAAACTAATTTTTTGCAAGAACAAAAATCATGTTCCTGGCATCCGACGTGTCTGGCTGAAGAAATCATCCGAGATTTTTGGACTTCCAACGTTCTCACCAAATTTCGTAAACCTAGGACATTTCGTTCAAGAGTTATCGTGCTGATACATAAATACATACATACATTTATATATATATATATATATATATATATATATATATATATATATATATATATATATATATATATATATATATATATATATATATATGTATATAAATTTTAGTGAATATTATTTTCGGTTTCTAGGGACCTCAAAACAAATTTCTGCCATAGTGTCGAGCTCAAGTCGCGTCATGAGACCTACTGTAATAGCTGAATTTCCATTCTGGAAATTCGCTAAAACGAAATAATAATAAAGATTGTAAAAAAGAATTACCAGAGCTTCGTTAGTCTGCTCGCCGAACACGTAGTCTAAGACTGGACGTGAGGTTGGATTTATGCCCGGCCCGGTAAAATTAATTATGAACTTTGTACTCTCATTTTATTTAACGTATTGAATTCAAACTGTAAATTAAATATTTGGAATAAATTTTTTAAACAATAATTTTTTAATGTCTTTTTTTAGCAAATATGGAACGTAAACAAAGCCTTCTTTGGGATACAAACTACGGTTTTTTTGAACTTAACAACCGTAATTTCTTTTTGGGTTATTGTTAAAGTTTTACTGGAGGCTGGAATATAATAAAAAGGATTTCGTGTGTATCTCAAAGAATATTTTGATTTCATTGCATAATACGATATCATACTATCAAAGTATCAACCAAATATGATTTAATACATTAAATAAATCATAAAATTGAAAGAACCATTTTAATATGATAAAACTACTATTTGATATAGTTGAAATGACTTTCTCAAGTTATTTGTTTCATTTAAAGGATATTTTTGTTTTAATATTAAGTGTTTATTTGTTTAAACTAATACGTTTTAGTCAATTTAAATATATCAAATTTTGATTGAACTAAATATTTATCGTTAATACAACCAAATTATAGTTAAGATGAACCTATATTTTAAACAAATAATTTAGTAGTTTGAACCTAAAAATTTCGTTCGCCATATATGACTAAACCATTTAGTTCGATTAACTTAGATGTAGCTTATTTTGACAATACCTTTTTGTCAATGTATCTATGAGTATAAATGTCCTTGAATGCGGATATTGATATGTATCTTAGATGATTATAAACTACAAGTCACTTTATAAGTATGAATTTTAAGTAATTTTTTTATTATTTAATTAGTTATTAGATCGTAATTACTCGTAATGAGTTAGAATTAAAGAAAACAAAAGAAAAAGGGAAATAAAGAAAAATAAATTAAAGGCAATAAAATTGACAAATACAATATATACAAATAAAAAAGAAAAAATAAATAAATAAATATTTTTAATATCCTATTAAGAATAAATTTATTCTATTCTTGTTATTAAACGTTCAAATAATTATTTTGCATTGTGTATTAATTTAATTAAGTCAGGTAATAAATATTCTAAAGACGGTTCTACACGATGCTACGAACACCTTCCAACATTGGACGTTCGATGGTTCATCGCATCGTGTGGCCGTTGTTCGAACCTACGAGTGTCCAATGTCGAGCGTCAAACATTCGCATTTGGCCATGTCCCGCTCGATGTCGGTATTCTTGCACCGAGTCAAAGGGATGCTTCGAACGTTTGAAGGTCAATGTTGGTTGCGTTGGTTGGTTCGACTCAGCAGCTGCACGACTCGTTTATGTGAAGAGAGACAACATCAGTGTATAACATTAGAGATCACATAGACAGATGACATCGTCGTCCACTGAATAAACGTTTGTCCCAACACATTATACAAGAGAGACAACATCAGTGTATAACATTAGAGATAACATCAGACAGATAACAGCTTCGTCCACTGCTACCAACACATCATCATTCGTATTGGATCAAACATTCGATTCACCGTGTAGCAGATACATTCGTCGCACCAACTATCGAACTTAATTGCCTCAAACGTTCGATCGAACGTTGGAAGGAACGTTCGTAGCATCGTGTAGAACCCGCTTAAGATTAGGTTTATATACGTATTATAATGTTATGTGTCATTTGTAAATTTATTACTGTTGCTTGCTATTGTTATCTTTTAATTGTTGTCAACCACTGTAAGCTTCACTGCAAATACAGAAATTTCTTAATTTGCGACAACAATTGCAGCACTTTTGAAATTTATTAGCCATCAAATCTCTAACGAGCCAATCACATTAATGAGCTAATTGAGTTCAGATTCTTCTACGCACAAGAGCCAACTGAAATTTTAAATATCAGCATTCAATAATATTATCAATATTGAGTGCCTTCGTTATCCTCCTCAGTTACTTCTAAATGATGTAGGCACATGCGCACACTTATCAAAAACTGCGCGGGAATTAACATTACTAATTCCCGCCAATTCTCGCGCAGTTTTTAATTAGTGTGCGCATGTGCTTTCATCATTTAGAAGTAAGTGATGAAGCCAACGAAAGCACTTATTAATAACGTATGAAGCGGAGAGAGTAAAGCTCTCATTGATCGACTCAATGGACACTTGTTGTTTCGGACATAACTTTGTCATACTTTCACCAATTTTAGATATTTTTTCGTTGACATATTCAGAATGTAATGTCGAAAAATGTGACAAATCCAGAAACCATACAAATTATTAAAATAGATACGAGTAATTAAGGTGACACAACTTTGCTTATATTGTATTAAAAAAATTATATTGCCGAAGCTAACAAAAAGCCAAACAGCCAAGTAAGAAAGCTTTTTCCCATTTAAATATTATATACCTTTACGTAAAAATTTGAATTTTGTAAATAAAGGATATATACTAAAAATATTGATCTGAGTCTATTTCTGAGTCATTTCAATAATACAGTGAAGCCCTTTGGCAACGACAGCATTCACCTAGTTTTACTTGATGGTCACTGCGCATTTAATTTCCAGAAACACAATTATTTTTGTCATGAAATATTTTTTTTTTTTTATTATATGTTCTGTACTTGTGCTTGGCTGTTTGTTATATGTATTTTGTTAGCACGGGGAGCGAGCATTCACCAGCTCACCAGTAGCAAAAAGAGTAGAACATTATTTATTCGAATGACTTATTCCACCAGCAAGTAGCGCGTTATTATATTTCCGTTTTATTGTTTATTCTAAATATATAAAATATTTCGAAAATTATTTAAAACTTTCTTATACTTCTCCACTGCGAACCAGCTGTGGTAGTTGGTAAATTTTTTTTTTTAAATATGGTACTAACGACGCGCGATATGTACGCGAGGGACTTACGAAGTTAACGGCACGAAATCAGTGAATGTACAATTTATACTTGAATGAATCATATAGCGTTGCTCCACGCAGTACAATATGCAGTATTCATCGACTAGACACCAATGAGGGTGAATTCAAAATTTATTCTTGAATAAAATCTTATAAATACGGTACAGATAAATAATTAGCACTATTTATGTCTTAACAGGCGCTTTTGAGTGCTCCGAAATGTTTGAAAAGGCCGATGCGCTCTTGAAAAAAGACTAGTGGCGGAAAAGCATGGGTAGGAATACCACCGCACGGATTGGGTTGGTTTTTTTTCTACTAACTGCTATCGATGTAAGACCGATGACCCCTTGGGGGTACGAAATAATTTTTTGAAAATCGAAACAAATTTATAACTTTTGAATGGCTTGACGGATTTAGCTGAAATTTTTATACATATATTCCAGATATATTCCTCTCAAAAAAATTGTTTAATTGTTCAATATTTTTTTTCATCAACTTGTAGGTACCTATGATACAATTACCTAAATTTTTTTGCAGGCTTCTAACTACGATCGATACAACATATAATTTTTTAAGAATTTTTTCCGGGTGCATTAAAAAGAAATTAAATGTCCGAAAATATTTTTTTAGAGATTGGTATACGCTTCCGGGTACTCAGTCGATCGGAAATTGTTTGCGAATTTTAACTATATTCATAACGTTTGCGACTACGTAGTTTTCAAAAAAAAGAAAATAGTCAACTCAAATATTCAAATTCCCTTATCACCCGAATACTTATCATCAGTTTTTTAAACCACCAAAATAAACCCTTAACTCAGCAAAATATAAATTTTTCAGACTTTTTATGAGATTTTTTTAGGGGAGGGGGGAGGCGGCATTACGTAACATCACACAACAAGTCATGTGTTTTTTAAATTAAAAATTAATTATCAACATTCATTTTATGATCATTGTTGTGATTTTAATTACAATCATCCCGCGTACCACTTATTTACCATCACTGAATTATATGATTATATAATACGATCATGGAACAACGATAATTTTTAATAAAGCGTTCGGTAATTATACACACACATACACACATACAATACATAACAAACTCTAGCGAGCTAATTAAACGTCCAATTAATGCGAAAGTTGAAATCGTGCTATATCCCATTTATCATTTAAACGCATTTAAATAATAATAATAATAGCAGTAAAGGATCACAAAAACACATTTCTAGAATTTGATTTTTAAAATTTTGTATTTTTGTTAACGAACAGAGTTGAGTAATGAAATCGAATAATTAAATATTGTTGATGAGATTTTTGAAATAATAAGATGTAGTCATATAATAATATAACGACTAATGAGGCAATAATTCTTGTGCTTCTGAAAAAAAGATACACGATGATCATCTATCAACATATCGCGTGTACACTTACGTAAAATTTAACATATTGATGAACACAAGCAATAATTGTTAAAACCACCCCAGTTGAAACACCAATTTGTGAATTATTATCGAAAATAAAAAATGGTGAAGTTTCAAAAAGCCATTAAAAAAGTCGATTTTTATCAGGATTTTTTTACATTTCACGACATTTTACTCTTCATAAAAATTCATTAACAAAAAATCTGAGCGATTTGAGGCATTGTACATGTTTTAAGAATACTTTGAAAACTAAAAACATTATGATCAACCAAGTAATCTCGTGGCTCCCGAGTCATTTGTAGATTGTCGTTAAAAAACGCAGAAATGTGATTATTACAACATTTTAAAATCGACTTTACAAAAGGTGGGAAATTTTTCTTCACTTAATCGATATTTTTACCTTAAAGAAGATATTTTGGTTTCCTAAAATCCTGTTTCCATTTGTTTTAGTATCATTATTTTGTAATATAGACCTAATTTTTCCTGCTATACTCTACCCACTTTTAGTAACACCGGTAACTATTGTAAGCATATTTACGGACATTATAATATGGTACCAATTTTTCTAAAATGTAATAGATGCACATTGAACAGTCAATAGTTTAACTATAGAGTTATCTCGCTAAGTCAAAGGAATTGTCGAAGGTTGAAGAAAAGAAAGGTACTTTAGCGTCGCATGATTGAACCCCCAATCAGAGTCAAAATAAATCAACCAATTAAGGCATTACATCACCGTATTCAAAGGCACTACAATAAAGAGATTTAAAACACAAATACTTTCTTTCATTGAGTAGAATTACAACTCATGGCGGGTTCGCACTAGTAATTTATAAAATTATGAACTGACTCCAAACAAACAAGTTTCTCCACTTAGCATAATGTTTCGTGGACAACTATTTTTTCGTGGATATGTTATTCTTTGTCAAAATCTAGGGAACTCATATTTTTATATGTGATTTTGCAGTTTTAGAAGATGTTTCCGTCCTTCAAAATTTGAAATAAACTGCGACTCTTTCAGATATATCCAAAATCAATGAGACAAAAAAACGTTTAGTCTTGTACTAGAACTCTGGAAAGGAACAGCTCCGTAACAAAAAAGGAATTCTACGTCAAAAATAACAATAAACTTGTGCTTACTCAATTTCGAAAAATCAAGTTCGGTACTGATTATTAAAAATAAACCATCGACAATTTATAATCAAACTAATATACCTACTTTTCTTACAAAAATATAAACGTATTAATATTTTTAAAAAAATTTGAAAAATTTGGATTTAGAATTAAGAAATTTTTTGAAAATTAGAAATACACAGAAGAATATAATTTTTACGGTCAATATACTTCGAAAGTTTTAAAAAGCATTTTGTCTAAATATTCTGTAAAATAATTGTGAAAATATATTTTCCGACTTCAGTGAAAAATATAATCGTTGTATCATCTCAATTTAATGACTTTTCATCAAATTTTAATGGTAAAGAAACTAATTCATCTTTATATTATATGACAGTAATGCTAGAAAATTTTATGAATAGTGTATAAACTATAAAAATAAACTTGTTTAGTTTCTACACCATTCATTTATACCCAAAGAAAATTTATTTATTTTTTACTATTTTTTTATTTCTTTTTTTTGTGCTTTTAATGCTTAAATCATTTTTCATACCGGGAAATATACTAACACACATTAAAAATGTTTCTTTCAAACTGTCAACTATACTTAGTGATGTTAGAATTTATTTGAACTAAAAAAATACGAAACAAAATAAAAGAAAGTAAAAACTAATGGAAATTAGTGAAAAATAAATTTCATAAAATGATCTCAAAAGTACTGAGAAATAAATGTTTTCGAACCATTTTTAGATTAAATATGTTCAGTCAAATGTTAATTTTTAGCATCAAAAAATTTTCTAATATCCTAGTCTTTTACACGAAACATAGGAATTACATCCCGCTGTCAAAAATCGAACACACGAATTTCATCCTATGATAAAAATTGTCAATAAAAAATTTGCAATTACACTGTTCTTAAAAATTTATATAATACCTATAAAAAATTTATAAAGTACAAAAAAATACTGAACAAATTTTATAAGATAAAATTCACTAGTTATAGGTACTTTGTTACGCCCTTATTCTAACTACAAATATTTATTGAAAAATTAATTTTTCAAAATTATTATTACCAAACAAGACTTGTTTGATAATGATCGTAGTGACCGAAACATGTCATAAGAGTTTAAGCAACAAAAGCGGTACAAAGTAATAGCTATTACTCACGAAGATAAAATTGCGACAGGAGCCGAGTTTACGAGGCGAGTGTCGTAATGCATCTGAGTGAGTAATAGCCATTGCAAGCGAGTAGAATACGATATTTTTTCTACGACTTTTTTCCTTTTTGATTTAAATAAAATTGAATATAAATTTTAAATCAAAAGAATACAATTTTTAATCTATCTCTAATTTCATTAAATATTTATATATGTACAAACGATGAAAACAAAATACAAACTACTTTGTTTACTTAGACTCTACTACGCAACATATATATGAAATAACTTATAAATATATTATTCACAAAACAATCGCAAACCTATTGAATAATGGCTAATACAGTAATTTCATTGGTCGAAAGGTATTGAGTAATGATAATTCTTCCACACCTTTGAATAATGCCTAACTTTCTCAACAATAATATGTAATACGGATATGTAATGAGTGTATTCTTCAACAGGAGTAGAAAAAGTCTTTTATTCATTAATAGCAAATATGGAATACCATAAAGTGACGCTCGAATCTGTTGAAGTTAATAGTATTTTATTTCTACCTACTTTTAAAATTTCATACACTTAATGAAATTCATTGACGTAAAAGATCCGTTCAAGATTGGTCAAAAAGTAACGAATATGAATGCAAATCTTTTTTCCCTCGGATATCGGCGTATACGGAAACGGATATCAAGCACATCACTAGTTCTTACCAAGCCTTGGCCACGGCTGGGGGAAGAGAGGAGATACTACAAAAAACCTCGTTTTAAAGCGCAATATTTTGCAAACGGATTTAGAAATGAAATTTTCATCTCCATTTTCCAATACAGAAATATACTTCCAATATTGGTAAAAATGGTTATTTAGTTCTCAGAATTTTTTGGTGAAAAATTCGATTATTACAATCTATCCGAAAACAACAGATCGAGGTGGGAGTAGGGACACTATTCGTTTTCGAACTCGTAGAACACGTTTCTTAAGAAAAAAATATGTAGAGCCCCTCCATGGACGTTATGAGCTGAAATTTGGTAAGTTGGGATGTTTGTGATGCGCAACAATACCATTAAAGTGAGGTAAAATTTGGATTCGACCGAAATTTTAAGGGGATAGGGGGGTGGGGGTGCGCGCCAAAGAAATAAAGCTTTTTCATCCAGTTGGATATAATGTTTCGGCAAATTATCTACAACATAACAGAGGGGGGGGGGGAAGTGTTTTAGGTGGTCGGACATATCGACAGCCCTCCAGAATTAATCTAAGGAATTGATTAGGAAGGAATCTAAGGAATTTCTAACCCTTACTTCCACCATTTTTATGCCAAAATTTCATGATTTTTCGTATATTTTGGCGGGTCTGTCAAAGTCAAAATCGTCCTAAATAAGCCTAGAAGGTTGAAATTTTGTATATGTAGTGGCGTAGCTAGGCGTGGGCGATGTGGGCCTACGCCTACGGCCTCACACTTAAAGGGGCCTCGCGAGTAACTCTTTTTCGTTTTTTTCCTTTTTGTTTTTGACTGCCGCCTAATTTTTAAGACAGAAATTTCAAAAAGAAAATTAAAGAGGGCCTTGCAAAAATTATCTTGCCCACTCCCAATTTTCGTCTTACGACGCCATTGTGTATATGGGTTGAGTTAATATCTAGCCCCGGAACATTTCCATGTGGCTTTTTGGTTTTTTGGATTCCTTAGATCACGTTCCATTCCATACTCACATCCCAATTCTTCACATAAAACTACGTTTTCATATGATGGTGGTTCGATTTATTTTCAATTTGATCATAGCTATAAGCCCCCTCCAACGACATCTATTGTGTCTTCTTCCAACAGTTTGTGTAATAACATTTTTTATGTACACTGCCCTGAATCTGATGATTTTTTCACTTCGACGTACTTGGAACCTGAGATTGAATTTCACGAACGTGTATTGAACTTATCCTCAATGAACTTGAGCTCAGATGAACTTGAAATCTTAGATAAGGGATTGAAACACTCCGCGAAGCTTCCTATAACTTTTTCTAATTTACTTGAATTTAACGCTGCTACTCTTTCACAATTTAAGAAATACAATATCGAAACGTCCTTTCTATTTAAGTTCATCGAAAGTTTCGATGACTTACAGTGTGACAGTGAACCTATACATAACCTAAAAATTATTATAAATCTTAGCAAGAAACTCAAACATGATAATGTAGTTCTCTCGAAAGCCGATAAGAGCAACACCGTGGTTTTGTTTGCCAGGGGATTATATGAAAGTAAACTATATGATTTTTTAAACACTGATAACTTTATTAAATTAAATCGAATCCTACAGAACGCCTTAAAACTAAAATCAAAAATTTTATTCGTACATATGACCTACAAAATGCTATAAAGTTGCCGATGAATCCACAAACACCTCGGTTGTACGGTTTGCCTAAGATCCATAAACCAGGCAGTAAATTTAGACCTGTCGTTTCCCACATTAATTCAGTATTCAATAGTCCTAGTGCTTGGTTTCTGAAAATGATTCGATTTACGGATGTCAGATTTGAATTTACTTTAAACAACTCAGTTGAACTTACATCTTTTTTAACTTAACTTAAAACTCCAGACAATTGTATTCTACTATCCCTAGATGTCTCTGATTTGTATACTTCCGTTCCATTGGATGAACCTAAGTTACTTTTCCAGAATTTTATCATGCTCAATTCACATTGTTTCCCTGAATCTGTAAATATTGAGTCACTTTTCAGTTTTTTGGGTCTCCTTCTGGACCACAATTACTTTAGCTTTAATAATGACATCTATACACCATTGAATGGATTAGCGATGGGCTTAGCTGTTGCTCCGTTCATAGCTAATTTTTTCATGGATCACCTGGAGCATATCCTTTTCAATTCGAATTTCAAACTCCATAATAAAATTGTATGTTGGAAACGTTACCTCGATGATATCTTTGTAGTTTGGTCTGGTTCCCATCAGGAGGCTCTCGAACTCCTTGAATTCATTAATACCCTCCATTCTAGAATAAATTTTGCAATAGAATTTGAATCTGAAAATAAATTAAATTTTCTTTATCTTACCATAAGTAAGGATGCCTATTCGAACTTTTTGCAGTGTTCTGTTTACAGGAAACCGACTCACACCGATCATTGTATCCACGTAACCTCCTCTCATCCGCAACAGCACAAAATGGCTTTTTTCAATCATGCATTTCACAGACTGTTCACTTATCCCCTGAACAAACCCAATTTCTGTAGAGAACTTTCCATCATTATTCATATTAGTTGTCGTAACGGCTATTCTCTAGAATTCCTTTATAATATCTATATGAAATTTTTGAACCGTAAATTAGAGTCAAATATTTTTCCTAACCTGTCTTCCACTAACCACATAAGCTCAAACCATTATGCGTCAATTCCTTTCATCAATGAACAGGCTATTTTGTTTAATAAAATCTTCCGTGATCACAACGTGAAACTAAGTTTTTCTTCTTCCACCACTTTGTCATCTCTGTTGGTGAAATCTAAGGACTCGATCCCCAAATTTAACAAATCCGTCATTTATAAATATCTCTGTTCCTGTGGAATTTGTTACACGGGTCAGACTGGGAGAAAATTTATTACCAGGTTCAATGAACATTTGTCAGCCATAAAATCAGCAAACACCAGAAATCATTCCGCCATAGCTCAGCACATTATTGATACTGATCACGTTTTTAATCTAGAATCTAATTTCGAAACTTTGCATATTTGTACAAAAGGAAACCTTATGAATCATTTGGAAACTATTAGAATAGCACAAGATGTAATTCTGGATATCCCTATTCTGAACGAAACCTCTCAACTGTACGATTTCAATACGTCACTGCATATTGTTCAGCTCATGCGCGATCGTTTTTGAACTTCATCATCTGTTTCAGTCTAAATACATGTCTGTCGGCGGTCATTTGCTTATTGATCGTTTTGCTTTGTGTAATTTCATCCGTTGTTAACAATTTCCATAATGTTGATTTTTACTACAATTTTGTTACTCTGTGATATTTGATTTCAAACTGTGATTTTGTCAGTGTTTTCTTCTAATTTTTAATTTTTTCTTTTATTGTTCAACGTTTTTTCGCATTTTATTTAAAATGTATTCTATAAATTTATCAATTCATTGTTTTTCAGATAATTTCTTTGTCTGATGTTTGGGCGTGGTATTTTCGTATTTTCTTTGCGTTTAAACTTTTCTAAAAATTTAAAAATTTTAAAAATTTAAAAAGTTAAAGTGTAATTTAATTCTAACTTTAATTAACTATAGAATTTCGCAATGATGTGGATATTTTTTGTTTTTTCACACCATATACAAACATTTTTACCTTTGACAATTTCAAAACGTTTTCTTAAATGTTACGTTTTCTGACTACGATTTAGGGTCTGCTGTTTTTGAAAATGACTGTTAATACGGTCGAAACTAGTCAAACTTAACCTTTATTGATTCTTTATTGATTTTTTAATTTTATTTCTTTGTTTTTGAATTTTATGTGGTGATTCTTTTTTATCACTTGTTTTTGAGGGCATGTCGTCATTTTTGAACTTTTGTTCCTTATCATTCCCTTCAGATAGTATATATAATCTATGTGGACTAAAAAAAAGAGTACTAAAATTTTCTTTTTCATATAATCAGAAAAAACGGCCGAAAATCATGTCTCTAAATTATTGTCTTAAGAACCTATACCATTAATTAGGATGGCATAAATTTCAACATTTCTCAAGTTTCCAAAGTTAATGCCAAATTTTCTCGTTTAGCAATAGAAAATCAGGCCAAAATTGATTTGTTATAAATACAACTTCACTTCATACAACAACACTTCTCTAATAAATACAATTAGTAACTGAGCCTAAGTTACCCTGATTATAGTACTTGGTTAAATCATTTTTTTTTCATCTACGATAATCTGACTAGTCCTAATTCATTTAAAAGAAAACTTCATAATATTCCAATACTCGAAGACATCCTGTATAAATAGAAATAATACATAATGTAATCCATACTGTACATACAAACTAACACAGTATATAACCAAAATTATATACGCTAGCAGTAACCAGTTCGAATATAATGTGTGGTCACCGAAAATGAGCTTCTTTGCGAAAATCATTCGTTTCGAAAATAATACTGTAACCATAAAATACCTAACTTGTCTTGAATACTAAAAACGAACAAATATGTCGATGTGGTGCCTAAATAAGTGGGCACAACTACTACAATATATGCCATATATTATGTAATAGGTACTGTGTAAGAAAACTTGGATTATATTATGTACAAGCGCTATGAAACGGTTGCTTACCTCAACATGTTCGTGAAGTGTTCTCAAAAACATTTTATAAGTTATAACCAATTTTATGGTTAGGACATTATTTTTTTTGTTTATTTTAAAAAATAAATATAAAATCCGAAATTGCTTTGTAGGACGTTTAGTACAAGTAGTATAGTAGCATTGAGTACATGATGTATTTTATTATTCTTCGATAAGTAGGTGTTACAAAAGAAATAATTTTTATTTATTTTTAACTTTTTATTTTTTTATGCTTACTGCCCATGGATAAGTTTTAACAAGAGTAAAAAGCTTCCGTCTGTCCAGTGCAGGTATCCGAACCATAATTTTGGAGCAATGAGAATCAAAGTGATATTGATTTTGTACAAAAAAAATTAATTAATAATATATTAATTTATTTATTCATATAAATTAATTAAAATTAAAAAAAATACATTAGGAGTTACCACAAATGCACATAACTAAATTACCAATTCAGTAAGTACTGAAAAATACACGAATCATTATTGGAAAGTAACAATTTACATTTTCATGATGAAATAAACATAAAAATAAACATATATATTTGCAATCAATAATAATGCAATATAATCTAGCCTATTTTTTTCTTCTTTATGTGTCTTGAATACCACACATATTTCGAAAAAACGCAAAAATACGTATCCCCTAATTTTTGGTGCTCTTTCCATTTATGATGATAAAAATTTGATACATTGAACCACTCAGTCTGTACAACAAAATTTACCCCCATTCTCACCCCTCTAGCCCCTCTTATAAACTCGACCCATGTTTAACCTATACAGGTGAATAGGTCTTTTAAAAAGGAACATTTCGTCAATTTAAAGTATTCCTCTATCTCTTATAGTTTTCAAGGTATCTTAATAAATACGATTTGAACCTCAAATTTATGGGCCGGTTTTACCCCGTGAATATGGGCCTTGACCAATAAAAAAAATACGGGTTCCTTATTTTTGTCTATTCTACACACCAGCAAAGTTTCAAGAAGATTGGCGATTGACACGTGGGTAGTGTTACTTGTAAATGGTAACAGAGTGGTATGGAATCCAAAAAGTATTCATACTATTGGTACAAATTGTAACAAGTATATTCCCTTAAATTTTTACTTCGTAACCCCAAATATTACTATTTAGTTGTCTGATTAAAATTACAAAAATTGTATTAAAAAGATACCAGTTAATTGCGAAAGCGAAACCATTAACAATCTTTTTTTAATGCCTGGCAATATAATAGTTATCTTCATATTTGTAGTAGCATTTAATTAATTTTCAATAAAGTTACAATTACATATATCTCTATAGAACCCAAAAATTTTTAATTTCTAAAGATCAAAAATTTAAAAACATTTATATCTTGAAAAAAAATTTCAAAATATAGATTGCCTGCTGTGAAGGTCAGTTTTAGGACGATTAATTAATCTGGACACATTTTTTTATCACTACCCAAGCGGGCGAGATCTCAAATAAATGTTAGTTTGTAATAAATTAAAAAATTTTTTTTTTCGTTTTATTTCAACAATGTTTAAAATAATTTTACATAATTCAACCTACCAATTTCGGTTTCAAAACACCATTATTTTTAATTAAAAAATCATCGGTAGTACAAGTCTATAATATGTAGGCATCAACTCAGAATCGATCAATTAAAACTTGTCAAAAAGTTGGACACTGCAGTTGACAGATGCAATCAGTAAAATGATAATAATAAAATTATTTCAATTCTTAGTTGATAGACATTTAAACGTGTCGTCATAACATATGACGAGCTATACTGGACTATAAGCGTCAAACAAAAAGTACCGGACACAACAGTGAATGACAACAGATTGAAATACGTACATATACACATTAGTGAATTTAATTTCTTTTTAATATTTTACATCTAAATTTTAAATAGAATTGCCCAAAAATTGACAAGATAGTCATACGGCATTCTAGCAATACAGTACTCTCTCTCAATATCGCCAACTACGGAAACGACAGGAAATATTTTTGCACAAAACGTAATGCCCCCACTCTTGTGGTATATTTCACTCCTCCTCGCTCAACTCTTTCAATACCGCCACTTGTATTTTACGCCGATCAGACTCTTCTTTCAATGAAGTTATACAATTTGTAAATTTATTGAAAAGACGTCTTGTAACGAGGATGAACTTCGAGTACGAAATTGAAACGTATAGAGTAAATAGTAAGGAAGGTGGTTACCTTATTTTCTAAGATATTTCGTTTACCTACAAAATTTTCATTTTTATATAGAAAATATCAAAATTTTCTCAAAGAACGTGATCGGTCAAAAGAAATGCGGTTTTCTTTTAATTCTCTCGATCCAATGCAATCCAACATCGTAAAAATTAAGTAATACCCCTGTCGCAACTATGCATAACATAGTGAATTTCCACAGTCTGGGAACTGGCGAATCTCATATAATAACCCGTATCCATCTAAAATAGTTTAGCTCTCTAACAGTGAAAAAATTTTCAAAATCGGCTGAGTAGTTAATTTTTGACGCTTTTAGAGCCCTAAGCCCTGGTAGACTTCATATAACATAACCAGTTTCAACTCTCAGTCCGGTCCTGTTGTAAAATTTTGGCAAAATTCGTCCAAGACAATTAATTTCCTCTAAAAAACTAGACTTTATTTTAGTTTCTTAATTTCAGTTTTTTACTATTTCGAAATCCAAGTTTTTTTACTTATGTTTCCGTTTTTACGACTTGAAATGTTTTTAAAAACTTACCTGATGTCGTTATTATGTTCTTTTAACTCTTACACCTTTCCTATATTTACTACCTGAAAAACATTCGTTTTATGCCGAAAGGATTTTAAAAAAAAATCTTAAAATAAAACTAAAGTTAATTTATAGCGTTTCTTTCGTAGTATTATAAATTATAATTCGAATGTATCGGCGGTGTTGAGATAATGAACCTAATATTGAATTCTAGTCACGCCTTTAACCAACTGTTCTCAGCTGAACAAACTTTTTCGCTATTACCACCACTAACGTGTATACGTCCTACATATTATGTACATATGTGATATATGTTACAACTGCTGGAAAATCTATAAGTTTTATCAGAATCACATGCATGAAATAAGTAGATTTATCATTCTCATTATTTCTATATAAAAAAGAGTGTAAAGAAAATGATCTATTTTTGCCTAGCCGGCGCCGGCGAGCAACAATTAAAATAGTTGTTGTTTCTTAAAGTTTTTCAAGGGTTGCATTCAAAAAAAGTTAATAACAGACAAGTAACACTACCCAACTGACACTCTCCGATTTGAATGAAACTTAGCATATAGTCCAAGAGCTCACTGCAGAATCTTGCCCCCATCGAGTTACCAAGTAAAATATTTTTTTTTAGATACTAGTGACTATAATCGATAAAAAAATTCGCACCTGCCAGTATAAAAGTTGGCCATAAAATTTGTATGATTTTTTGAAAATAATTTTTGTAGTACTGTGGCGGTACCGTTCGTGTTACCACTTGAAATTAGTCTTATAATTTTTGTTTTTACGTGCAAAAATGAAATATCTTGGTCTGCCTCATTAAAAACGGGTCACTGTGAGGCAGCGAATTTTTTAATTAATTTTTTATTGTACCGTTAAGGTACCGATCGAGTTACCACTTCAAACTTAGACGAAATTAAAGTTCGGACATTTATTAAACAATAAAAAAATACCTGCCAAGTCTTTGGCAATTTTTAGTACTCGGCAGGGAGCTTTGAATTTTCTTATTCCCTATACCGCTACATATATAGCGAGCTACTTATTTTTATTTTTTGTTGTTTATAAAATTAATAAAAATAAAAATAAATTATGGATTCTTCTTAATGATGATATGAAAATGATTTATGTGCATTATCATTATCTCAATATCATCATTTCTATTATTTATTTATTTATTTATTATTAAAGTTCTGCAAAAACTCTATCACGCTGCTCTCTACTTACTCAAGACGCGCGAAGCTTTAAATATTTTTTTAGTAAATAAAAAAATAATATTTTTTTTTCAGTAATTAATAATAAACATTAATAAATGCAAACAAATGCTCTTGATACCTTTTCCCCATTGTTCTTAAAAGTAATTTCATGTTTTCAGATTCTTTATGTAAGTATTAGAAACATAAAAATATATATATATATATATATATATATATATATATATATATATATATATATATATAGAACTGCAGTGAACTCTTGCTCTAATCGAAAAATATTAAATACCTGCTTTTTTGTTTCGGCTGAATACGCTGTTTAGGGGTAGAAAACACCCCTAACAATGGAAACAATTATGGCTAATTATTTCTGAAATGATACATTTTCTGAAAAAAGTGCTTAGGACCAAAGTTGTAGAGTTCAAAATGATGCATTTGATGGTGACCTTGAAGTCAACCTTGAGGTCAATTTTCCAAGGTCAATAAAATTTGGAAGTAATTAACTGTTGTCGGACTTTATTCATATCCTGTATCTATATTCACTAGAGTAAGGACATTGGTCCGCACAAACGGGATGACCAGTTTTTTTTTTTTTTTTTTTATAGCGGATTCGAGCACACACTACGTCGTCAAAAGTATGGGGATACCTTAACAACGGGTTTGGGGGGGGGGGCATACTTTTGACACGACGGTGTACCACAACATTAAGTACAGTACAGACGAATGTTTGACGGCGTAGTGTATGCTCGAATCCGCTATAAAAAAAACTGGTCATCCCGTTTGTGCGGACCAATGTCCTTACTCTAGTGAATATAGAATTCGGTCTTCTATTCAGAAAATATATTACAGTGACTGTTTAGTGTGCGTTCCTGGTTAAAAATTAGCTGACTGATGAACAGTAAGCTAATTTTTCTTCACTAATTGTGTTTATTTTCAGTATTGTATAGAACTCTAAGAAATTATTAAAAACAGCAGGGAACAGTTTGGGATCTTTCTTTGTTTAAGTCTAACAATAAGACATTTTTGGGAAACATGCGATTGTAGCGCTAACATGACTTTAATTTAAATGGGTAAAAAATGAAAAAAATTAATAATTTAAAAGGACATTAAAGAAGTATCTAATTGAAATGGTACCTTATAAGTGATTTGTTGTAAAATAGATAATACCAAATGTAAACTTTTTGTATACCTGTATTAGTACAGTAACTGAAGCATTTGGCTACCAATTTTTTCGGATGGGATGGATTGGCTTGAAATTTGAACTGTAGCTAGGGAGTAGTCCAAGAAACAAAAGTTATATAATGCCGATGTGTGCTTTCACCATAGGGGTGGAAGGCACCGCTTCTAGGGGTTGGAAATTTTTTTATGAAAAATAACCTCACCGTTCGATAGAGGGACAAATTCTAAGCAAAAAATATTCTATAAGAATTTTTTATACAATCAATACTTTTTGAGATATCGGCGCCTAAATGTAGTCGTTTTTAGCCCAAAAAATGCATGTTTTTGAGGAATATTTCGCAAATATCTCAAAAACTACAAGTTTTACGCAAAAAATGGTTATGAGCAAAAATAAAGAAAATTAAGTAACAAAGAGATTGCATTCTTTTTTATTTTTGTACGTAGAACAGAACCCAAGTTATGACTCCTTGAAGTTAAAATCGATTTTGACGATAGCTAAAATCGAAACTTTCAATGTCATTTGGAGGAAAAATGAAAGGTTTTTCGAAAAAAACTCATATTACACCTTTTAAAGTACTTGAATATACCTTTATTTTGAGCTGTGGTAAAAGCCATTAGTATAAAAATTAACGGAGTTACATTCAAAGCAAAATGGTTGTCTTGATTTTTGAGAAAAAAAATTGGTATCAAAATTAATTACTTGACGGCAAACATTGAAACTAAGCGTAATCCGTCGCCAGTTTACTTTATTCATATATAAACAATGGGTTCTGGGAGTTTGAACGGATTTAGAAATTTAAATTCGAAAAAATGATTGATTTACTCTTGAAAAAAAAATTTAATTTTTAAAAAAAATCATAGTTTTTCTCAAAATATTTAAAAAACTAACAAATTTATGAAAAAAAATTATAGAATGAAAATTGTAGGTCTTTTCTTGCTGAAAAATTTGCTTTTTTGTTCATTTTCGTACGTCCAAATTTGCCTGAGTTATGATCGTTAGAAGCTCAAAACAGAACGCGAAGACTACCTTTTCTAAGCCCTTTAAACTTACAAATCTAAAAATTGAAGAATTCAAAAAAATTGTAAATCATAAGACTTATAGTGCTTAAAATTTCCTACCAAATGGTTTTTTAAGCGAATTGATAACTTAAAAATTAAAAAAGTTATAGTAAGAAAACCAGTTGCATTTTTTCGGTAAAATTTTTGGAGCAGTTAAATTACCATCATCTTTGTGTATTTTTTGTATTTTTTTAATAATTTAGTCAAAAATAAAATAAATTCAATAGAATGAAAAAAAAATTAATTATATCAACATGTAATATATAATTCACATGCTATTTTTCCATACATATAATTTTTATGCTATTTTTCCATAAAGGGTAGGATTTTTTATAAGGGGTAGTTCTTCTGTCAGAGTTTTTGGGAGATTAAAAAGTTACAATATAATCATACATTTGAAAACTTTTAAAAAGTTACAATTCATCATATGTACACCAGTTTATAATATCTCAAGCTGTTAATAATCGTTTTCTTCTTTATTTTATTGTAAGTGGTGGTTTATTTTTTAACGGTTGCAGCTTTTTAATGAGTGATAAGTTTTCTAATGAAAAATAAAAGAGATATAATACATTGTGAATGCACCAAACGGTTACTTTAGGCTGCTAAAAATTTTTTCCTATTTTTTCGGAAACAAGGGGGTAGTTTTTAAGAATTTTTTGGGTAGAAAAGTAATTGAATTTCATAAATTATATTAAAAAACTTGAAAGGAATTTTATCCAACATATTTGAACATAAATTGAATCTTTAAAATACGTAAATTTGAACTTTTCGTATTTTTGTCATACAAGGGTAGTTTTTACCCCTAATTATCAAAAAGCACACATCAAGACAATATAACTTTTGAAGTGTAGGGTCAGATGAGCTGGTATACAAATTTTCAGGAAAATCCATTCAATCCGAAAAAATTGGGAGCTTTTACATTATTTTGTCTTTCAGTGACTGTACTATATTCGATGCAAATAAATACCTATTATCACACAAATTCCACACTTATTGAGTTCATTACCGTTACTACCATAGAAACCGAAATTGCTTTCAGTATCCAATCAAAAAATAAATTATTAAAAAATAAATAAATTTTATAACAGAAGCAAAGAAGAAACAGTACACCAAAAAAGAAATAATTTTAGAATAATTTAATCTAAATTTTTTGTCAGTATGCAACGGACATTATAATGCAAAGATGAATTTTATAGATTTGACGCCGCAACAAAGCTCCTGTCCTCCACCACGTAATTATTTTTCGTACATCTTCCCTTCAATTCTGCCCCGCTGATAACTCTGCTGATTTGTTTTTTAGAGCATAAAATTATTAAATGGTTCAAAAGAGGAAAACAAATAGTTCAAGAATATTTACCATATATTGCAGTTTTCGCGCTAATAGTATTTATAGGAGAAGGTAAATATGTTTGAAAAATTATTTTGGTAGATATTCCTTTCACTAATACAATTTGTCTAATAGGTTTAGGTCTATACAGTGTATACTTTTCAGTTCCAGCAGTCATTAAGCGAATAATTAATAAGCAAAGGAATAAATAAAACAAAAAAAACACAATTAGCAAAAATTTATAAGTAAATTTAGTCATGAAAGAAAATTATGAAGTGAAAGATTCAAAACAAGCAAATAACAAAAATGAACCTAAAAAGACCACAACTACACAAAACGTTCATGAAGAAGAAGCAAGTCACGAAAAAAAGGAATCAAAGCAAGAAAATAAAATAGAACAGGAAATAAAAGAAGAGGAATCAAGGCACGAAAATAACGTGGAACAGGAAACAACAGAAGAGAATATATCAACTAAAGAAAACATAAGTAAAGAGAAAGGGGACAGAGAAAATGTGAGCAAAGAAGGTCAAGAAAATAGAGAAAATGAAAATAAGTTAATAGAAGAAAACAGAGAAAATGAAAATAGGGAAGCAACAAATAGCGCAGAAAAAGGGGAAACAATAAAAGAAGATAAATCAACTAAGAAAAGCATAAGTAAAGGGAAGGAGGACAGAGAAAATGTGAGCAAAGAACAACAAGAAAATGGAGAAAATGAAAATAGAGAAATAGAAGAAAACAGAGAAAATGAAACTAGGGAAGCAACAAATAGCGCAGAAGAAGAGAGACCACCTTTTAGTAGCAATACTATGATTGATTTTATTTTATTTATAGCTGCTGTTTGTTTAATTCGACTTAGTAGGTAAATTGAATGATCCAAATCTTGGAATTTTCTAAATTTATTTAAATAATTTTTTCTGTATTTTTTCAGTTCAAGATTCAATGGCAGTTCATTTACATGCTATGAATAAAATGTTAGAAATATTCAATTTTATTTTATCAATGTTTAATATACCTGATCAATCAAGAAATTGATTTTTTTTAAGTAAACTTCTTTTATTCTCATGTTGTTTTGTTTTTGTTTTTGTTTTTGTTTTTTTTTTTCTTCAGTAAGATAAGTGAAGTAAAAATATTGTCAGTTATACGTAAAATAAAACCATACGTTCCTTGTACTTACAAGGAGAGGTCACACTGTGTGGATCATCGATTTGGCCGAGTCTCTGTGTATTTGAAGAAGTTCACTAATGTAGTAAATCTAGTAAATCTTCAAAGTCCTAAGGTACAACACTTGGAAATAAGGGAGAAATTTCTTTTAAAAGTTTTAAGCTTACCGTTACTACAAGTTCCAAAAATTCGAAATTATGAAAGTTGTCTTGACAAATGAATAGCGTATTTATTTTCTCTGTCTTTTTTCATAAAAACTGTTCATTTACTAACATAATCTGAATTATAAATAACATAAACTTACGGAATTCTACTTATGCAATTAAGTTTTTTTTTTTTAATGATAAAATGCAATAAACATTCAGGAAAAAATAGTAGTTTTTATTGATATTCTTATTCAGATGTATAGTTTTTGGATGATAATCTTCATAAAAACAAATAAAGCATAAGTTTAACTAGCATCTACTATAAGAAATGAATGCAACATTTGAGCAAGCAAAATTCTTTTTTAGTTTACCAAAGGGAAAACATATATATCATTTTCGTTTTGAACAACGTCTCTTTAACTGGAAAGTTTCGGTGCAAACCACGCGTATTTGATAATTTTTTGAAAAATTGCGACTGAATCCGTAGTGTATACTTAATAAAAAATTTATTAAGTATACACTACGGATGACTGAAGAGTCATTCAATGAATTAGTACTAGGTACTTGTAACAAAACCACGTGTATTTATGTTGGCAAAAACAAGCGTAATGTTCAAACGTATTTTGTGCGCATGCGAGTGGTGTAAAAGGGATGAACTGCTCGCAAAAAAATAGACACTCTACTAATCATTCTACTTCGCTAAACACTAAACACTAATCACTAATCAATCTATGTCCAAACGTGTTTTATACTAATCACTAAACACTCGCAATACGCACTCGCACTAATCACTAATCAAAGTGTAAACGGTCCATTATCCATTTAAAATAGTTTAGCTTTCTAATAGTGAAACCTCAGGACCCTAACGTATCTCATATAGTGTAGCATATATCCATTTAACAATATATTATTACATTAAATAACTATAATTTTCGATTTTTTTTCTAGGTATACAAATATATATATATATATATATATATATATATATATATATATATATATATATATATATATATATATATATATATATATATAAATTATATTTTCTCTCTAAAGGAGCACATCATACAAAAATTTCCTTTCCATAACATACTCTTAAAAAAATGGCTAATTTTAAATTAAAAAGATGCGACAGAGCTATTGTTATTATAACACATACATACATATTAAATAACTAACTAGCACTTGTTTTATCAAGAAAAGAATTGATAAAACGATGAAGCATTTTTTGTAAAAAAATTCAGCAAATTTCGTAATTTTTCTCAAAAGCTAGTTCACTTAGAACAATGTTTTAAAAGCTTGTCTTATGCAATTTTTTACCTTCTTTTTTAAAAATTTCTTTCTAAAAATTGCAAGAACCTACTTCTGGGCATCCGACTTGTCTGGCTAACGAACTTAGCCGAGCGAATCCGGATTCCAGCTCAAAGACCAAATTTCATAAGCATTAAACGTTTCGTTCGAGAGTTATCGCGTACACACACACACACACATACACATATATATATATATATATATATATAATATATATATATATATATATATATATATATATATATATATAAAAGTGAGGTCCTTTTGAGGGGTGACTCATAGCACCCTGTAGACACTAAAACCGCAGGAATTTCTTCGGAATTAACAGTCCCCTCAAAAGGATCAGAGTTATTTCCTTTATATTGTTCCTTTATATATATATCTATATATATATATATATATATATATATATATATATATATATATATATATATATATATGTATATATATATATGTAAGTGTATATATTATATACAGGGTGTAAAAGAAATAACTCTTATCCTATTGAGGGGTGACGCGACTGTTAATTCCGAAAAAATTGCTGCGGTTTTAGTGTCTACAGGGTGCTATGAGTCACCCACTCTGACACCCTGTATATATATATATATATATATATATATATATATATATATATATATACATATATATATATATATATATATATATATATATATATATATAAAATTAAAAAAATTCTAGAAAAATCAAACAAATATAGCATTTAAATCAGGCTTTAATCTAGGAAACTTAATATATAACAATAAAACAAAAATTGATAAATTTTAAAAATCGGGTATCTACAAATTAAACTGGCAAGACTGTAATAGTTTTTACATCGGTTAAACTGGCAGAAACTTTGAAACCCGCAGAGCCGAGCATTTCAGATCCTATAGGAATAAGAAATCCGACTCTGCTCTTGCGAGGCATTTAATTGACACCGGACACACACCAGAACGGGAAATTACCGTGCTACACGAGGCAGACAAAGGACAGAAGTTAACAATCACCTCCGATCACTTTTTAAACGACTACAGCGCTATCTACAGTTCAACTATATTTTTAATATTTTTTCAATATTATAATTTAATTAAACCTTTAAAATTGTATTTTTCTGTAATATTGTTTATTTGTCAATTTCAATCTTTTGTCACGTGTTTGCTTGCATTTGCCACATGTAATGTAATCTTGTTTTTCTTGTTTTTCGGATTCTCCCACTACCCCCCCGCCTCTTCCACTTCCACACCGTCATATACCACTCCCCTTCATAAGTATAGGTAGATAAAATTAGTATATAAGGGCATGTATCGAATATAATTTTTATTCTGTTTGAAAATGAACTAACGGTTCGAAACAATATTGTCACAGTTTCAAAAATAAAAGTGGTATTTTGCAAAGTAAAGTATTGGTTTATTATTTATAAATATGGAATACCATAAAGTAACGCTCAAATCTATTAATATTAAAAATTAAACTTGGGTAAAAATAATTTTTTTGCTCACTTATGCTGTTAATTAATGCATTAGATCAGTTTTATCGAAAAATTAATACATAGTCCCATTTAAAAATCTATAAGTTGGTATCATAGCTCGAAAACCATAAGAGCTATAAAGCTCCTGACTATAGCAATCGGTGGCCCCCGTCGATATCTACAACTCTTATTTGAACTATTTTTCGATTAAATTAACGGTTTGGCAGTAATAAAAATGGCAACTCTCGAAAAACTCACAAAGTATATATATATATATATATATATATATATATATATATATATATATATATATATATATATATATATATATATATATGTATATATATATATATATATATATATATATATATATTAGCTCTTATGGTTTTCGAACTATAATACAAACTTATAGATTTTTACATGACACTATATATTAATTTTTCGATAAAACTGATCTAATGCATTAATTAACAACATAAATGAGGAAAAAACTTTTTTTACCCAAGTTTAGTTTTTGAATTTTTCTTTAATCTATCAATTAGGTGGTAAAAATATGCATATGTACTCGAGGCTACTTCAACCGATAGTGTTCTGGTTGGTTACATTTCTATTACATTCAAGAAAACCTTGTCTTTTCGATTATTCGCTTAATGACGGCAATTAAAGGTACTTACGGCTAATTTTCGATAGGCAACCCGAGAGCAATCTATTACATTGCCATTAAGGATTCATTTAAATTAAGTTTCATTAAAAAAACAGATACCTGCAGAAATCAGCTGCGGGATCTTATACTAATACAAATTTGGTGGTAATAAAAATGGCAACTCTCAAAAACGCACATGGTATATATATATATATATATATATATATATATATATATATATATATATATATATATATATATATATATACGGGGTGTAAAATATATGTCTCATCCTTTTGAGAGATGGTTTATCTCGGTGTAAAATTGCCGAAGACAAAAATTTTTTCGAAATTCGCTATCTGAGAAAATCGCATCCCTTCCAGCTCATCGTTTAATATAAATTTCTGTGAATACGTCTCTGACCGAACTATAATTATTCACACCCTGTATAATATAAACATTTTAAAAGAAAAAAGAAAAAAAAATATTTTACAATATGTAAACATGTGCTGATTAATGAACTGGCATGTACTATATCGTACAAAGAAAAGCGAACACAATTTTTCATAAATTCTGGTTAAAACAAGTTTATGAAATATTTTTGAAGTTTCTAAAATAAAATTTTGTATAGTTTTTTATATCACAGTACATTATGAATATTGCATAACTCTGATATTAGTATTTGCACTACACATTATTAATTTAATAACAAATTACATTAAAAACTACATTTATGAATTTCCAAATAAACCAAAAAAATAACACAACAGAGCAATGAAAAAATACACAAGAAAAACTTCCATGAGTTGATTTTTCAAAAATTAAAAACATTTTCTTTTAACTATCATATGTAAAATATGAACTTATAATTGTTGGTACATTAAGGTACACAACTACCTACATTCACTATCTATAAAAATTAAAAATTAAATAACCGTTTTATTGGTATCAAATATTCTGTACAGTGTGTTTCATTTTCGATTACTTCGCAAGTAAAGTACGTAAGAGAAAAACTGAAATTATTAACAATAATGTCTAATAGTGATAACGGTTTATTTTTTCCTCTCTCAATTTTCTCACTAAGATCAAAAATTAATTTTTAAACTTCACTTAAATTTAAACATGAGTCATCACTTACGAGTTTGAGGAATTCCCGTTTTCTTAGCTTTATCTCTTTCATTGTTTCAAATGTGTAAATTTTAAATTTGCAGTTTGTTTTTAGAAAAGAAGATTAATTTGCTTCGAATATAAGAATTATTTAATTTTTTTAACGATAACTCATGATCAATTGTATTTGAAACGGGGTATAGTTAAAAGTTTGTAAAGAAAAACAGATGTGACGAGAGGCAAATTATATTACAAACAAAAATGTATTTCAATCATCAAAAAGAAAATTTTTTATTCATAAATGAATAACTTTAGGGGAAAACTCTAACGGAAAATGCGAAACTATCTGCATCAGTTATCATTACCGTAAAATTTTAAAATGTCCGCTTGAAGTTCACCGCTATAAATTTTTTACCAAATTTATTCTTTTATAGCAGCAAAGCAACACTTTTAAATTTACCTGCAACACCACGTAAGCGAACTCAAGTTTCAGTGGACGAGCGATGCGGCGATATTTTCATAGTTCTCATACAAACACACAGACATCCATATCATCCACGCTTCGCCAAAACATTTTTTAAATAAATAAACAACTTACATAGTTTGTATGGCTTATAGGTATAGCTTGCATGCAAGTACATATGTGGAGTAGTCGAACAAAAAGTAACATTTCCACTTTTTGGCTTTTTGCTTTTTTTGCAGAATCGTACTTATATCTATCAACTACACGTCCTAGTTGAATTTGGCGTGTTTAATAGCAATAACTCTCCCCTAAAAACGAGTCCCAATCTCGGTTTTCGAACAAAAAGGAACATATCCATTTCTTTATAAAAGTATTATTTTAGTTCTAACAAAAAGTGACATTTTCTTATGTAATATTAGATTTAGATTTAGATTATTAGATTTGGTAGCTGAAAACACCAGAGAAAGTTAATCAGTTTCTTTGAATGACTGTTTTATCATCATTCATTACCACTATCTGTAAAAAAAGGTAACATTTCCAGTCAATGATTATCAAGAAGTGACATTTTCAAGTTTTACTGACAAAAGATAACATTTCCAAAATTCAAACTCAATTATCTCCTGTAATATGAAAGTCTTTAAATTGACAGTGACGTAAGATAACTTTTTTCAATGTACAATTCTGCATAAACAGTATATTTTTAAAAATAAATGCTTACTCTTTAATCACATTTTAGTGATTTCTGAACAAAAAGCAACGATGGAAATGTTACTTTCTGTTCGACTACTCCACATAAGTATATTCTGTTAATACAACCATTATGCGTAGTGTAAAGCCGGTTCTACACGATGCTACGAACGTTCCTTCCAACGTTCGATCGAACGTTTGAGGCAATTAAGTTCGATAGTTGGTGCGACGAATGTATCTGCTACACGGTGAATCGAATGTTTGATCCAATACGAATGATGATGTGTTGGTACTCAGTGGACGAGGCTGTTATCTGTCTGATGTTATCTCTAACGTTATACACTGATTGTCTCTCTTCACATGAACGAGTCGTGCAGCTGCTGAGTCGAACCAACCAACGCAACCAACATTGACCTTCAAACGTTCGAAGCATCCCTTTGACTCGGTGCAAGAATACCGACATCGAGCGGGACATGGTCAAATGCGAATGTTTGACGCTCGACATTGGACACTCGTAGGTTCGAACAACGGCCACACGATGCGATGAACCATCGAACGTCCAATGTTGGAAGGTGTTCGTAGCATCGTGTAGAACCCGCTTAACATTGATAGCACACACATACAATCATAAATACTAGGGATGTTATGGATATCCGTAACCGTAACCGAAACTACCGGATATCCGAAATAATTACATATCCGAAACCGAGACCGTATTCGAAAATAAAAGTTTTGGATTTGTTTCGGATATATACAGAAACCTGCCGTTAGAAAACTGAGGTTAAATCGAAACAAATTTTTGCTACATATATTTTCCTTGATAAATTTCCGTTGATTGGTGTTTGGCGTTCACTTTTTGGGGTAAAATTTCCTCTTTTTTCTAAAAAAAAAAAATATGCAATGAAAACAAGTAACCGTAACCGTATCCGAAACATTATCTGATATTATTATATATCCGTGACCGAAACCGAAAAAAATATTTTTAAATATCCGTATCCGTATCCGAAATTTCATATCCGTAACATCCCTAAATAAATACATACCATACTTGGACAACGCATTAAAAGAGTTGTCCAATTGCGTGTTAAACACACATTAAGCAGATTTACTTAGTTATTTGCATTTTTGTAGTTTCCGAATAAAATACGTGGCATTATATTATTTTGTACGATTTACTATGAATATAAATAAATATATTCGACAATGTTATTTGTATTTGTGTTACTTAAGGGTCAATTAAGTAGTAATTTGATTCCTTACAAATCACATAGACTTTGAAATACAATATTTCTGAAACGAGATATAAAGATTAAAAGTTGTTAAAAGAATCTTAACTTAATTTTAAAAGATTTTTCTAATGATAAACTGCAAACATTATACGTATACAGAACAGTACAAAACAGTATACAGAATTATTTTTGAAGGAACTTACGAAAAATGAAAATTTAATTCATTTTTCAACATTTCTCTTAATAATTTCTCACTTAACCCTTTGCACTCGAACGGCGCCTCTCAGGCGCCATCCTGACACATTTTGTCATTAGAAAAATCTTTTAAAATTAAGTTAAGATTCTCTTAACAACTTTTAATTTTTATATCTCGTTTCAGAAATATTGTATTTCAAACAAAGTCTATGTGATTTGTAAGGAATCAAATTACACGCTAAAGAAAATATCACGCTAAAGAAAATTATAAAATGTAATATTAAAATTTTATGTTTGTAATATACAAATAGAAATAAAATATGTAAATACACTACTTTTGTTTAAAATACTTAACTTTGATGTATTGCAATTTTTTATTAAAACTACTGTCGAGTAGCTGAGTACCCATACTAAAAAATGGTTCGAGTGCAAAGGATTGATGAGAACCATTTTTCTTACTTTAAATTATGTACATACTTAAAAGTGTTTATGTCGAGTTTCAAATACGGGAAATTCCGTAAGAAATTAAGAAAAAATTGTTTTACTGACTGTTAATTGAGATATCTATCTGTAGCAATTTCGCAATTTGATATTTGCAAAATTTCGTGTTCCAAAGGTGTAGAATTTCTAAAAATGTTACAACCCACTCACATCAAAAAATTACAAGAGCTTCCAGAGTTCTTCGGAACCCTCAAAAAATTAAGATTGAAGTAATATCAAATATGTGTGTGAGTGTAACTGTGTGTATGTATTTCCAAGCATGTATTTACAATAGTCAATAAGTATCATGTTGATATTATATTGTACATAAACAAAACTTATAGCCCAAGAGCCCGCCGTATACAAAACCTATGTGTAAGATACGTGAACTTTTTTTTTTTTAAGTAGGTAGTATTATCCCAGACCTAAAGGGAGCTTTCTTTAGACTTGCAAAATTTTGCCCGCATGTTAAAAATATTACGTCACTTCCGATTATGGTTTTGTTATGTCATTAAAGACATTGATAATATTTACACCAAAATGAAGGTTTCGAGGTGCAAAGTGAAAATATTGAGGGCTGCCAGGCCTTTGTAATTCGCAACACTGTAGCTGCCTTAATTGAAGAAAAAAACTTTCAATGAAGGCAGCCACAGTGTTACGAATTATTAAGATCTGGAAGCCCAGGATATTTTTATTTTACACCTCGGAACCTTCATTTTGGTATAAATATCATCAATGTATTTGATGGCGTAACAAAGCCATAACCGAAAGTGATGTCATGCGGGCAAAATTTTGCAATTCTAAAGGAAGATTCCTTTAGGTCTGGGGTAGTACTACTTACTCACAAAAAAAGCTTCATGTATCTTATACATAGGTTTTACATACGACGGGCTCTTGGACCATTCCTTATTTTTTAAGAAACATAATTTACCTATTTTTTTTTTTCAAGTATGGACTTATAAAGCAATCCTATTTACCTATTTTTTTTTAAGTATGGACTTAATCTTATATTATGTGTGTGTCAGTCTTGTCAGTGTCAACTGGATGTGTTCTGAAAACTTATTGAAATACCAGTAACCTATTTATTTTATATTTGTAGTTGTACATATTGTCACATGGTGGTCACATGGGTATGATTGGTATTATGTATCAATAATAAAACAGTACATTTTTCACTTCGAAAAGAACTTTTTTTTAACAGTAGAGGTACTGGTTTAAGCTCGGACATAGTAATCCATTTCTGTATATGTGAACTAAATGTGTCTAGTGTTGTACTGGTGTTGCACGAATTAAAGGTGTCAAAGAAATGCGTCCAAAAGAAATTAGCGATTTATAATTTCTTTAAATAAAAGTATTAAAATTAAAAGTATGTGTATGTGCGTGAATAATAAACCGATTGTATATTTTAGAAATGTTTTAAATTTAATTGTAATGTCATAATTCGTAAATATTTCAACTTAAGATTTTATTCAATTTTTACAAGAAACTCAAACTAGAATAAAGTTTTAGAACTGAGACGCAAGTCCAATCGAGAAATTCTAAAATAAAGTATGTTTTTTTTTTAACTTAAACTAAATTTTATAGTGAAAAACGCTTTACTTATAATATACTTTCATGTCATCAGTCTCATCATTAGAAAAACGCACTTAACCATTAAACCATCTTTATTCTGAGGTGTGTTTAGTTTTAATTTTGTCCTGAACTTGGCCAATGTTAGAGGCAGCCTTGAATGTGTTAAATGTGTCAAAGAATTGGATTAAAGTTGATGTAAGTCAATGATGTTTCAATTACTAAAATCGATTGTAGGTGTTTGTTAAATATCCAAATAATTTAATGAGATTTGACGAAATCGATCTATTTGAAATATGACGTAGATTGTCTCATTAAAAATTATGTTCAAATTTTTATGGACACTACTGTATAGCTATTTTAAAAAGATTCCGTAAACAAGTAGGTAAAAATATTTTGTTGTCAAAAAAATTTACGTTCAAAAAAATAAAGGAAAAAATGATGGGTAATCAGAGCCTGATTAAGTTTTTTTTTCTAGGGGCCATTTTTTTACACGTTTTTAACAATCGAAAATTTCTGAAATGAAACTTGATCGGTAAAATTTAACTAATACTTAATTAGTAGACTGAGACCTTTCTCTCCTGCAAATTTTACACTCTGTATATATTTTAATTTCAAATATTATCGAGTGCTTGTGAGACATTACTACGTATGACAAACTTTTGTTTGCATTTCAACACACGCAGTATTGATATGTTCACTTCTCGTTCAATTAAACTAAAACTTTAAGCACTCGACTGCCTTGGTTAACATGACCAAAAACCACATATGTAAATTAAAAATCACAAAGTGATTCAAAAAAATTATCCGGATCGGCCGGGAATCGAACCCAGGATCTCCTGGTAACTAGCCAGGCGTGCTAACCACTACACCAACGATCCTATATGCTCGACAGGCGTCCGAGCCGGACACCCATTCAATCACCTATGTGTAGCAGTACTCTCTCTGATTCGAGAAACAGTTATAATTTTAATTTCAAATATTATCGAGTGCTTGTGAGACATTACTACGTATGACTTTTGTTTGCATTTCAACACACGCAGTATTGATATGTTCACTTATCGTTCAGTTAAACTGAAACTTTAAGCACTAGACTGCCTTGGTTAACATGACCAAAAACCACATATGTAAATTAAAAATCACAAAGTGATTGAAAAAATTATCCGAGTGCTTAAAGTTTCAGTTTAACTGAACGATAAGTGAACATATCAATACTGCGTGTGTTGAAATGCAAACAAAAGTTTGTCATACGTAGTAATGTCTCACAAGCACTCGATAATATTTGAAATTAAAATTGTAACTGTTTCTCGAATCAGAGAGAGTACTAATACACATAGGTGATTGAATGGGTGTCCGGCTCGGACGCCTGTCGAGCATATAGGATCGTTGGTGTAGTGGTTAGCACGCCTGGCTAGTTACCAGGAGACCCTGGGTTCGATTCCCGGCCGATCCGGATAATTTTTTCAATCACTTTGTGATTTTTAATTTACACTCTGTATATATATATATATATATATATATATATATATATATATATATATATATATATATATATATATATGTACGTATATATATATATATATATATATATATATATATATATATATATATATATATATCTTCTGACTGAGATAACTGCACTATTTGCCTTTTTTAACATTCTTTCCTGGTGAGTTTTCCACTTTCCATCCCTAAATACCCTAAAGTTTTTACATTCTCTATTTCTTCATCTCTCCATTTCCACTTCTCTTTTATACTTCTGTTGCTTCTTTACTTACAACCAATATTTTTGTTTTCTTTACGTTGACTTTTAATGACAATTTGTTACAATAATTCCATAATACTTCCAATGATCTATCCATCCCCCTTTTTGTTTTTGATAAAAGCAGTAATTCGTCCGCGTACATCAAAATTTTAATTTCTTTATGTTTTATACTGCACACTATATATTTTATCTACTACTGCACAGCAATATATTTTATCCCTGTTATTTCTTAATGTCTTGTCCATCAAGGTTTTCAGTACCAGTAGGTTGTCCATTACCTCATATCCTTTTCTGAACCCAGCCTGAAACTCTGAGATCAATTTTTTTTCGATAGCCCATTGTTGTATCCGTTCTGACAGCATCTTTGTGTATATTTTGCTAACACATGGGAGTAATGTAATTCCTCTATAATTATTTAGATCTCTAATACTTCCTTTCCCTTTATACATTTTACATACAATGCCAGTACTCCATTCAGTAAGGAAAGAGCTCTTTTGTTGTATTTTTTTAAATAAGTAGTTTCGCAAAAATTTCAACAAATTTCTGACCCGTGCCCAAATATTTATAAAATTCATTTGGTATTCCATCTATCCCTGTAGCCTTGCCAACCTTTAAACTCTTCATCACCTCTTTTATTTTTTCGTTTTCTATTTTTTTGTCCAATATTTTGTCTTGTGATCATAAACCTGCCCATCATATACCTCTTCAACCTCATTTTCTTCATCCCAGTCCAGTTTTCTAGAGTGTTCCATTATTGTTTCTTCATTTACTTGTATTCCTTGTTTAATTTTTCCTTTCCTCCTTATTAATTTCCATACATTTCTGCAGTCTTTCATTTCGACAGCTTCCTCAACTTCCGTTATATATTTTTCATTTTCTTTTTGTTTTTTTGTTTTACATAACTTTTTATATTTTATTTTTTTTATTTTTGAATACTTATTTATTTCTTCTTTATCGTGGCTTTTTCTCATTTTTCTTATTTGTTTTTTTTATTTCCTTTTTCATCTCCTTACATTCCGTATCGAACCATCTTGCTCTTTTTATTTCGCTATCCATTTCAGTTTTTCTATGTCTTACAATCACGCGCTTTCCAATATTTTTCATCCATATCTCCATTAGTTCTATTGTTTTTTCTATCTCCTGCCTTTCTAACATTTCATTAATTCCTGTTACGTACAATTCTGAAGCTTCTACATTGGTTTTAAACTCCTCTTCTTTGCTGGTATTCCACTTATATTTTATTATTTCTTTTGGTTAATGATTGACGATATTGGATCTTCCATATTATCTACTGACATTTCTAGTTCAACTGGGAAGTGATATGATTCTTCCATTTCGCCTACTTTCATTTTTAATTCATATTTCTCTTACAGGTTTTTAGATACTATTATATAATCAATAACACTAGCTCCTTAGATACAAAAGTAAATTTTCCTTCTTCATCTCCTTCTATTCTTCCATTTAGAATAATCATGTTCAAATTTTGACACATTTTTATTAATTTTTTTCCGTACTCATTAACTATATTATCCTTTCTTTTCCTCTCTTTAATTTCTTTATAATTTATTGTTTCTAGCTGGTGTATTTCAGTAATAAGTCCATATCTGCCTCCATTCTCACCAAATTCTGATTCTTTTGAAATTTTTGCTTTAGAATCTCCACCCAGTATTATAAATACTTCCTCTTCCTTACTTAATATGTCAATAATTTCTTGTTCCAATTTTATTTCTTCATTTTTTCTTTCATTTGTCAAAGTTCTCAATTCTTCAATTGAATATTTTTTCTTATTGATCCATATTTTGTTTCCTACTATTGATACTTCTTTATTTTCCTTCTCAAATTTTTTATAATAGCTAATTAACTTCCGCCTAATTTCTAATTGCTTTCCTGTTAAGTCATTGTTCAGATAAATAGTCGTTCCTTTCAATTCTTTTCTTTTTTAAATAATTCACTGTTGAGAGATTTACTTTGTGAAATTTCACTTTAAATATTGAAAAATATTTAAAGTTTGAATTTCTTTGTCAATTTCACGAAATTAATATTATTTTTACTTAACGCGTTTTCAGCCTTTTCGGCCATTATCAGAGTAGATTCACGAAAATAATTGATGAGAATTTATAGGTAAGGAAGATGTATGTGTAGGAGGGTTGTAATATTATTGAAATTGAAGAAAACCCATAAATTTTGTTTTGGAACAATTATACTTGCAAAGATGAAAGGAATCAAACCATTGTAGGTACCGACATGGTAAAGTTATTTTTACCTAATATTATGACGTTCTACTAAATGACCTGTTTAAGAAAAATTAAAAAATAGGGTTGTCCAAAATTATTGAAAGCTTGAAGTAATTATATTCGTTCAGAAATTTATTTTCAATAAAGGAGAATTATTTAGATCATTTTGATCGTTTAAAACTTCTACTTGTGGGTCACTGTTTAATCTATTAATTTCCAGAGCCTCTAAAAGATTCAATTTTATACCTTTTTGGCAAACGTGTAGAACTTTTGGTTTATGATCTGTTTTGGGGAAATGGCCTGTTTCCAAGATATTTAGACCAAAATCTGAGCTATGTATTTGTGAACTAATGTGTTCCTTATATCTTGTGTCGAAACTTCGTCTCGTTTGCCCCACATATTTGGCGTTACACTGGGAACAGTCCAGGCGGTAGATCCCGCTCTTTTTTAGTGGATCAATTTTTTCTTTGGCGTTGTAAAGGAAACGGCCAAGGTTTCCAACTGAATGAAAAGCTGGTGATATATTATATTTTGTAAACCGGTTACCAATTTTATGTGAGATTACACCTAAGAATGGAAGAGATACACAATGTTTTGTGTCTGGATCAATTGTAAAGGAAGGGTATATTTGTTCAATGGTGACTTTGTGCTGTTTTTTACGGATGAGTTCATCTATTAATTGGGTTGAAAAACCGTTGTTAAGGGCAATTTGCTTTATCGTGTTTAGTTCTGTTTTTCGATCTTTTGGTAGAAGTGGAATGGCGAAAGCTCTATGAATCATTGAACGGTATGCTTCTAATTTATGGGATCCGGGGTTAAAAGAGTCGGCAGGTATAGTTATATCAGAGAAAGATGGCTTGCGATAAATACTATATGTAAATTTATAGGTGCCTCTATGGATGGTAATATCTAGAAAATTGATGCTGTTGTTTTCTTCTATTTCTTTGGTCAATTGAATTTTAGGGTGGATACTGTTAAAGCTTTCTTTTTTCTAGTATTTGATTCTTTTTTTTCTTAGAATTAACTTCCCGCTTAATGGGCCTGTTTTTATTATTTCTATACCGTCCTATTCTGTACACTTCCTCGAAGTCTTGGTCCCTTATATCGATATTCATATTTCTTTGTATTATGTCAACAATTTTACCTTTTAAGTCAGCTTTTGTTTCGTTTTCACGATCTTCTATCCTATGTATAATATTATTATGTTCTTCATTCTAATTTCTCTCCCCAGCCTTTCCATTTCTATATTCTGCTTTTCAATTACCTATTCCAATTTATCTTGTTTTCTGATAACTTTTTTATTTTCATTTTCTACGTTCACAAGTCTTTGCAACGTGCCATTCATATTTTCTTTTATTTCTTTTGTTTCCTTTTTTATCTCATTAATAGCTTGTGTCAAATTACCCAGTATTTTATTTATTTCCAAGAGCTGTTCAGAAATTTTTCCATTTTATTTGACTGATAATTTACTGCTCTTTACTCCTTTTAATTGTTTTATTTGGTATATCAAATTCTACTTAAGCGACACGCGCTCTTGTAACCCGCCTTTATATAAATCGATTTGACATGTCCCAGCTTTATTTATGCTTATTATTTCTTTTAATTCGCCCTAATACTTGTTTCTTCATTTTGTCCGTTTTAGGCTTTATTTTAATTTCACTATTAGATATATAGCTCAATAACGCTAGTATCTCCTCAAACTTCACTGCAGAACACTTTTTACTTTTTAAAATTTCTTTTTTCTATTCAAAAATATAATAATTTCACAGAGACTCATTAAACAAATGTCATTTCTTCACAACAGTATTGCCAACCCCACTGGTGGTACTGGTTATGTTATGTTTTGATGACCTGTGTTAAGATGTGAACAGAGAAACTCATTTCCACTAAACCGATTGTTTGGAAACAATTACAGAACTCTTTGATGTTTACCGCTTTCCGATGAGACTCAAAAAAACACAACTCCGACAGTCGTCTGAGACTCGAGTTTACAATTTGTTTCTAAATTGTTTGTAAACAGTTGAAATAGTGTACTTGACTGAAGTTACAAAAATATTCTAAAAGCATTGTTTTTCCATATCAGGTTTTAGGACCTCGGATGCAGTTTGAGTTTCTGAAATGCTGAAATATTGAAGTGCTAAGATGCTTAAGAATCCTCGGCTTTCATCCTCAGATACTCAAACTGCATTCGAGGCCATAAAACCATTCGAAAACAAAATTTGCTGCACAGTGTCAAACATGATCATACGTCTATCATGGAGTAGGGGTGTATAGTTGTTGGAAATTTACATTTTTTGGAGCAAATTAAGAATATATATGTTTATCGGAATATTTTGAAAAGAACTAGCGTGCAAGCACCAGAAACTTAAATTTATCCGAAAGATTTCCAGGAACTAATTTGTCAACAATGACCGTAAACATTCGGCATTGTAGTGAAGCAGTATTTCTTGTATTACGTGCCTCATTTACTTCATACACCTACACAGTGACTAGATGTAAACCCTGTCGAACACCTATGGCCAATATCTAGGTATTCAAATAAGAAAATGTAATATTTCTAATAAACAGGATTTAATTAAAGCACTAAATTGATGAATAGAGCCAAAACAGTCCGGATTTTACAACAAAGTTAATCGCATCAATGCTGAATCGCTTGCAAGCAATAATTAAAGCAAAGGGATGTGTAACGAAATATCAAAAATAGTTACAGTTAGTCCCAAAAATAAGTTAACAATTGTTATATGGAGAAAAAAAACTGTTATAATGTTTAATAATAATGTTATATTTGATCCAATCATATCACAAGAGTAACAATAAAATAAGCTTAATAATATCAAAATAAAAAAATTCTGTTTATAAAAATTTAAAAATTGTGTGGTCAAAAAAAAAAGTGGCAACTCGGCCAGTCAAAAATAAGTTAACATTGTATTAATATCCACAGTGTTTTCCTTTATTTAGAAACAGCTGTGCTAGTCTCTGTGGCAAAGAAAAGGCATACTTTCTACATTCTTCCACTGGAAGAAAATACCATACCTTCTCAATAGCTGACCTGAATTCTTTTGTACGAGTATTCGTTGGTGCTTTGTCTGAAATTTTTAATTTCAACCAAGCCCAAACATTTTCAATAGGAGAAAGGTCTGAATTCTGTGGAGACCATTCAAGAACATTGATTTTTTCTTTTTTTAAAAATTCTTGCACTTTTTTGCCCGGTGGATTGACGCATTATCTTGTTGAAAGATAAAGTTGCTGCCAATTAGTCTTTTACCCTCTGATATTATAGTAATTTCTAACAGATTTGAGTAAACTTGAGAATTTATTTCGCTAAATAATTCACTGTTGAGAGATTTACTTTGTGAAACTCCATTTTAAATATTGAAAAATATTTAAAGTTCGATTACTTTGTCTATTTCACGAATTAAAAATTATTTTTATTTTTACTGAACGCGTTTTCAACCTTTCGGTCATCCTCAGAATAGAAAGATGAAAATAATTAATGGGAATTTATAGGTAAGAAAAATATATAGGAGGGGTGTAATATTATTGAATTGGGAAAACCCATAAAATTTTGTATCGAAGCAACTAACTATACGTGTAGAGAAGAAAGCAATTAAACCAGTTTATAGGTACCGATATGAAAAAATTTTTTTTACCTAATAATATGACTGTTCAGATAAATGACCTGTTTATGAAAACTAAAATAGGGGTGTCCAAAATTATTGAAAGACTGAAGTGATTATATTCGTTCAGAAATTTATTTTTAATAGAGGAGAATTATTTAGATCATTTTGATCATTTAAAACTTCTATCTGTGGGTCACTGTTTAATCTATTAATTTCTAGAGCCTCTAAAATATTCAATTTTAAACCATTATGGCAAACATGTAGAACTTTTGGTTTATGGTCTGTTTTGGGAAAATGACCTGTTTCCAAGATGTGTAGACCGAAGTTAGAGCTGTGTTTTTGTGAACCAATGTGTTCCTTATATCTTATGTCGAAACTTCGTCCTGTTCGTCCCACATATTTGGCGTTACAATGGCAACAGTCCAGGCGGTAGACCCCACTCTTTTTTAGTGGGTCAGTTTTTTCTTTGGCGTTGTAAAGGAAACGGCCAAGATTTCCAACAGAATGAAAAGCTGGTGATATATTATATTTTGTAAACAGGTTACCAATTTTATGTGAGATGACACCTAAGAATGGAAGAGATACATAATGTTTTGGATCTGGGTCAATTGTAAGGGGAGGATATATTTGTTCAATGGTGACTTTGTGCTGTTTTTTACGGATAAGTTCATCAATTAATTGGGTTGAAAAACCGTTGTTAAGGGCAATTTGCTTTATCGTGTTTAGTTCTGTCTTTCGATCTTTTGGTAGAAGGGGAATGGCAAAAGCTCTATGTATCATTGAACGGTATACTGCTAATTTATGGGATCCGGGGTTAAAGGAGTCGGCAGGTATAGTTACATCCGAGAAAGATGGCTTGCGATAGATATTGTATGTAAATTTATTGGTGTCTCTATGGATAGTAATATCTAGAAAATTGATGCTGTTGTTTTCTTCTATTTCTTTGGTTAATTGAATTTTGGGGTGGATGCTGTTAAGGTATTTTAGATAGTTGTCCAGTTGTCGATCTGTTCCTTTAAAACCAACTTGGATGTCATCTACATAGCGGAACCAGAAAAGAATGTGTTTTTTAGAAATTGGTCTTACAAAGTCCAATTTCTAAAAAACACATTCTTTTCTGATTCCGCTATGTAGATGACATCCAAGTTGGTTTTAAAGGATTTTTTTGCTGTGATTTTAATTACTATGATTTTATAGTAAAGATTTTGAAGAATTTATTTCTCTTATTACTGTTTTCATTTGTACAAAAGATCTCGTAAAAAATTAAATAAAATTTTTAAGTTTCTTTAAAGAAATTTTTGTCTAAACACTTTTGTGAGATACTGTACGTAAATTTTAAATTTGCAGTTTGTTTTTAAAAAAGAATAGAAGATTGATTTGTTTGGAATATAAGAATTATTTAATTTTTTAACGGTGACTCATGCTCAATTGTATTTAAAACGAGGTATATACCAAGTAAGTTTTTTGAGAGTTGTCATTTTTATTACAACCAAATTTTTATGATAGAAATGGTAATGAAAAAGTTTGTTTTCTTGGATGTAATGGAAATGTAACCAAGAAAAACACTATCGGTTGAAGTAGCCTCAAGTACATATGCATATTTTTACCGCCTAACTGATAAATTAAAGAAAAAATTAAAAAATTAAACTTGGGTAAAAAAAATTTTTTTGCTCATTTATGTTGTTAATTAATGCATTGATCAGTTTTATCGAAAAGTTAATATACAGTCTCATTTAAAAATATACAAGTTTGTATCATAGCTCAAAAACCATAAGAGCTATAAAACTCCTGACTATAGCAATCGCAGAGAGATGTGACTTATTTAAGATACAAGTATTTGAAATACAGATACAAGATACAAAATACGTATTTTCATCTTGTATCTGAAATACTTTTTAAAAATGTATTTTGTATCTTGTATTTAGATACTTTCTTTTGGTATCTTAGTATTTTGTAAATACTTAAGTTTACTAAAATACTTTTACCCATTTTTACCAATTTCCCCATCATAAGGTTGAATTAAAACTGAACCCTTAAAATTTTAATTTCTCAATCTATCAAAACTTCAAAAGACTCTATGATCTATTTGTTTTTGTCTGCCTCCATCGCGTCGCCACTCTCGCCGCGCCTGCGCCCTATTATTATTGCTGAATGCTGGCATGGATATATAAAAAAAAAAAAAAATAATAATAATAATAATAAATTAACCAAAACTTATTAACTTAAATTTTAAAAAATATCATTTGGTTGTAAACAGCACTACAAAAGATTGCGATGTTTGTGACGTCATTAAGATATTTAATATAAAAATGTTTATAACAAGCAATAACTGCATAGCATGAATAATTCAAAATAAAAATATATTAATGTTTTCAGTTAAGTAAACATTATGACGTTATATGTGCGCTTGGAAACTGTCGGCGTGCTACTGATTCTAATTATAAGTTTAAAAATTTATTGTTAATTTGATATAACTTTTTAAATATTAGGTAAAAAGAATAATAACTATCCAATTAATATGTAATGAAATAAACTAAGTAAATCTCAAAATTAATAAAAACTTTTTTTTTAAAAAAAAGTATTTTATCTTAAAAAAGTATTTAGAAAATACGTATTTTGTATCTAGTATTTCAAATACCATTTCCACAAGTATCTTGCATCTGGCATCTCAAATACCATTTTTAATAGTATCTTGTATTTTGTATTTCAGATACTTTTTAAGGCGTATCTTGTACATCTCTGAGCAATCGGTTGCCCCCGTCGATATCTACAACTCTTATTTGAACAATTTTTCGATTAAATCAGCGGTTTGGTTGTAATAAAATGGCAACTCTCGAAAAACTCACACAGTATATTATTTAAACATTTTGACATAGCATTAAAACAATAAAAAAAGTTTTTTAATCAAAATATTTTTTCCTAATATTTTTAAATTTGCCCCATCGAAGCGCGATATTTGAAGTGAAAACTTCTTTAGCGGCGTTGTACACTTTTTTGGAATGGGTAAAAAATGTTAAACTCGCGTCAGGTCACGTGACCTGATCGAAAATTCGTAAGATCTGATCAAAAATTCGTAAGACGGATGGAAAGTAGACAGTCAGTAGAGCAGACAATAAACTGCGTTGTACACTATTTTGGAATGGGTAAAAAATGTTAAACTGGCGTCAGGACACGTGACCTGATCGAAAATTCGTAAGACGACAGTACATAACAGTAGACAGTAGTACAGAATACAGAACGAACGGTAGTATCTCTATACTACTGAAACCAGTGTGACGCGAAAGGACAGATAGATATATAAGGTAAAAGACCCGGTAATTGACCCTGGCCCAGTTTCTGAACTTTTCAACTTTGTTATAAATTAATAAAAAAACTATATTTTAAATAAGAAAAAAAATAAATTCTTAATTTAAAGTAATCTATTCTGTGTCTAATGAACAGCAATTTAAAAAGTTTAGAATATATTAACTAAATAAAAAAAAAATTTTAAGTTTAAAATGTGTGTAAACACTATTTTTTTGGTAGTTTCTTAACAGTTTATGTTACAAAGTACTCATTTTGATTTGTGCAATATTCATCATGTAAGTATGAAAACTTAATTAAAAATATATGAGCAGGTTAATATTTGTTTAAAATTTATTTTAAAATATTTATAAAATACCTTAGAATGATTTTTATTATTGAAATATGAGGGTCAATTACTAGGCTCACTTCTAAAGTGGTATGGCCCAGTTAAATTCTAACCAGTTTTTGTTAGTTATTTTGTTATTTATAGTTATCTTCGATTAGTTTTTGTTATTTTTCATAACGTATTACATTAAACATTCATTTTTATCAATAAAAAATTATTTATAAATTAAATTTTAAAAAACTGTATTTTTAAATTTAAGGATCAGAAACTAGGCCACTGTCAGGGTCAGAAACTGTCACATGAGAAATTTTGAAGGTCAGAAACTGGGTCCTTTTTGTCAATTTTTGAAACATTAATTTAAATTATTAATTCAATTCAAATAATTATTTTACTTGTATGGCTTTATTTTGAAAGCCATAAACTAGTTGATAAAATTATTAATTGTCTCTTAAGTTGAAACTTATATTTATTACTGTCGTTTAACCTCAGCCGTCACTCTTAAAAGGTCAGAAACTAGGCCCGTTACCTTACGGGTTTACTCCAATAGCACTAATTTTAAGCCCTATCTCATTAAACATTAATTTTAGAATAGAGATAAAAAATTTTTAAAAACAGATTCTTGTAGGGATTACCGAAGAGAACATTTGTGCAAAATGTGAACTCCCGGAAATGTTTTTTTTATATTGTTTAAACTTTAAACAATATTGAAAATTCATAAATAGCGTTTTTTGAGCTTTCACCGCTTACGTAGCGAAAACGGTGATAGATACATTAAAAAGTGTTAAGACCTTTTTTGTAGAAAATCGAATTCTCTACAAAAAAGTCAGCGAGAGCACCTGTCTATCTTGTACAGGTGAAAAGATACAGTGCTCCAAACGCGCACTCAAAAGTCCACTTTTTCTAGCGTTCCGGCAGGGTGTGCCGTGTACCATAGCGCAATAAATAAATATTGTATTCTACCACATAAATGATAGTACTTTTTATACTGATAATTAAAGCAATTCGTGCAAAATTATTCCCTAACCATTCCAAAATATTAAAAATGCACAACGTTAATATTCAAGTTTTCACTTCTGCCGGCACTCCCGGAGTGCAACCCGTCGTTTTTTTTTTTTATTTAATTATATAGGTAACTAGTAGAAAAAAATTAAAAACAAAAAAAAAGAAAAAAAAATTTCGCGGCCCTAACTTGGCGTAGCTAACACAGAGACCCCGAGAAATTTCTAGCCCTTGTGAAATTTATTCCATTCGTTCAATTTAGAGTCGCTATAATAAATAGTCGTGACATGTGTACTGAACGCTGAATGGTTCCGGCATTTTCTATCAAAAATTTGGTAAAATAAATTGAAAATAAATTAAATATTTAACAAAAATAATTTAGTTTAACCTAAAAAGAATAATTAAATTAAAATTTTTTAATTGTTATTAAATTCATAACTTATTAACAATAATTATGTACTTAAAAATATTTACTAAAATATGTGATAATTAATTTTGAAGCTCCCCGCTCTGTTTTGGACAGAAAATGGATGACATGTCACGACTCTATTAATTTATTATAGGGACTCTAGTTCAATTAGAATGACTAGAGCCATCTTACCATTATGTTTTCATTCACATACAAAATCTTTATCATAAATTCAAACCAGAGAAGTATCATACTATGCGTATATATTACTAGTTATTAATTATTACGGTAGATGGTTCTATGTCTCTAATTCGTTACTAATATTATAATTATGTACCGGGTTTCTTCGGACAGGTCAGAACCGTACTAATTTCAATAAAATTTTGCAACTAAATTACATTAAAAATTATGCACATTTGAATGAATATAATTGGTCAAAAATTACATTTTTCACCATTTAGAATACTAACAGCATTTTTTATTTGACGAAAGTAAGAAAATTCAAAAAATCGGAAAAAATTTTTGTAAAATATATTGAAAACTTGTTGAATATTTAGACGGTCCACTATAATAGCTAAGACGTACGTATTTACTAAGATTTTTTGTTATTGAAAAACAAATTTTTAACTAACAACTATACTCGTACTTCTATCTCTCAAAATTGAAAACAATAAAAAAAGATGAATTTATTTAATTTAAATGACATCTCACATAAATCACATACATAATATAAACAAAAATACTTTTGATAGTCAATTAAAATTACAGTGGCACTTTTCAATTGTGCAGGTAATAAATAAAAGAAAAAAAGGATGTTTACATAAAATACGTATAAATAATATTTTGATACACATATGTATGTGTGTGTATGTAGCTTGTGTACGTTGTTTTTATGAAAATATTTTGATCTTTTAGTCACATTGAGTGCAATATGTATACCTGTATATGCAAAAGACGAAACTGTCTGATCCGAAAGAAATCCGATACCTGAAACCTGATTATAATTGTCAAATTACATATACATATTTACTTTCTATCTAATATTAATAATATAATAAATAATGTTTAAACACAATAATAATTATAAAAATATCATTAATAAAACAAAATATGATCTTGCCCTATGATGATGAATTAATTGATAATGCCCAGAAAAGAATTAAGGTACCAAATATATATTTTGAGTTTAATAATATAACCCATATTATAACCTAAATAAATTTTTCTTTTACAACTAGCAAATGCCGAACATGGGAACGGGAACGACGTAATCGTTTCAGTACATTATTTAAAAATCTTAGTCAAATTTTACCAACATACGATCCATGCGTAAACCTGACGAAAGCAGAAATTTTATCTAAAGCAAAAAATTATATAGAAGAATTACAAAATAAAAATAAACAACTACAATTGGGAAATGTAACAGATGCTGATAAACGTAGGATAAAAATGTAATAAAGAAGTATAGCAAAATATTTACAAAATATTTATATATTTTCTAGAAAAAGATATTCGAATTCTTGAGGAACGCATCGAAAAATTATTAATTCGTATTGAACAACTTGTTAAATTACTTAAAGATGCAGGCATTACTGTACCGTCAGAATTGGATATTGGAAAAAATTGTGCTAAGCCCAAATTATGGTCAAATAAGGTAACACAAGAACAGGCCGAGATTATTGCAGAGAAATTAAAAAATTGTAAGTTCTTATAATTAAGGTTTTATTTTTAAAAGTTGATAGTTCAGATATTTAATTTTGTTCCAGTAAAAAATGGTGAGAAATTAGTAGTACAAAAAGACTCGGTCACTGTAAAGAGACGTGAAAAATTATCAAGTAATAAAGCAAAAATTTCGAAAAATTTGAAACAGAGCAAAATACAGAATGAAAATATAAAAAATGCAGAATCACAACATAGTAAAATCCAAAAAATTGAAAAACCAAATCCACTGCCGATATCAAGTTCTACAAATACCACGACTTTACCGTTGACGAACTCAAATGTAAATAAAACAAAAAAATCAGTACAAAATGTTTCTACCATTGTACAAACATCACTTGTAACGGGAAATGTAAATTTATCCAACAGAACGTGTAAGTTAAAGCTAAAGATTAATTATATATTAAGTAAACTAATTTTCAACGTTAAGTTACAATGCCTCCTAATAATGTATTAACTAATGGATATTATTTAGCTTTAGTTAAAACTTCAAGCCTACTTTCTACTCCAATTATGGCAACCGGCTTAAATAATTCACCATTATCTTCATTGGGTCCAGGAACTCTAATTTTGGCTAACGGGAATACTATACAAATCCAACCCGCAATAATTTCCACTGTTTTAAATCCTCCACCTAATCCAACATTACTTTTAATTGACAGTAATCCCAAATTACCCACTACATTAAGCAAGAATGCCCCACCTCCCTTAATTCTTAATAACAGATTAAGTACTTCAGATAATAAAAAAGGTAGGGTTTACGATTTTCCTAAAATTGTTCCTAAATTAGATAATACTCGAACAACAACCATCAACAAAATACCAATACCAGCTCTGTCATCAAACACCCAAAAGTTTATCAAAACTGTAAGTAACAAATCCGTAAATAATAAAATAATTCGAAAGACCTCAAATAAAGTGAAATCAAAAGAAAATAGAAAAATGAACTTATTACAAATAAAGAAATTGAGATTACAAAATAGAAAAAATAAGAATATATTGAGTCCATCACCAGCAAAAATTAGAAAAATTGAGAATGCAAATGACAAAAATGAAACACCCAAAACGAATAAATCAGAAACTACTAGTGAAAATTCAAAATCAAATACAGTTGAAGAACACAGTTCAACACAATCTGAAGAAAATAAATCAGAATTGGGAAGCACTCAAAAAAAATCATCTACCACTTCTTATAGTGTTGATTCATTATGTAGTAACACACCTACAGAATATAAAAATCCTCAAAAAGAAAACCAAGAAACAAAGTTAAAAGAGAAAGAACCGAACGTTGACAATAAAGGCTCGCAAAATAATAATCCAAATGGAACAGTATTAGAAATATCGGATCAAAATACCAAAGTACAAGTAACAAAAAATTTGGATACAGAAATAATTACAAATAAAAGTTCTAATGAAGATGGAGCCGTGGAGAAAAGTAAAGAACAAGATGTAAAAGATAAAAGAGAAGATGCTCTAAATAAAACTAATGAAAATAAAGAAGCAGATCAAGAAAAAAAACATAAACTTCCCTCCACAACTGAGCCAATTGAAACCAAAACAAGTTCTAGTACAACAAGTAAAGTTTCTGGCATTTCATCCGAAAAAACTCCCACTACTACCACTTCAAATTCTAAAACAATCCATACTGACTCCACTACCATCTCTCTTCCAACTTCCTTATCTTTAGAACCAATAAAAGCCGTAGATACATCCCTTTCTCTGACCCTACCAAACACTGATTTTTCCAATGATATTTTCGCCTCATTGCATGTACCTCACGGATCGCAACCTGAATCTATATCACCCACAGCTGCTTTCTTGCTTGCCTTCCCATTAGTTTCAACATTACCCGGTGGTAAAATATCGGAAAATGTTGACGATGAAAATTCTGATAGTCAACAAGGAACACCAACGCTTTTACAAATTGGAAATATTGACGGTAGTGGTAACAAACCGTCGGATACATCAACGTCACATTTACTTGAAAACATTCCGAACCTGTTTTCAAATTCACAGAATGAAAACAAGCCTAAACAGTCGATTAAAAAACAATCGGAAGCAAAATGTGCCGATTTCGTCCAAAATGACTGTGCCGAAAATAAGACTAAAATTTCAAAAGAAACTACAAACACCACAAAAAATCTGACTAAAGAAAAAGTAACAAATGCATCATTTGACCTCCTAAACACATCAAATTGTCTTTTCTCAGAAATGCCTCTTTTCCCGAACAGTTCAGTTCCTAATAATATTTTTAACTATGAACATATTCCAGTCACTTACAGCATGCCAAAATTACCCGACATATTTCCATTATCCAACACTAATAATCCTAAAGACAACGATGGAACACTTTTCAGAAAAGACCCTAAATCAAAGAATGAAGGAATTTTACCACTACCAAATCTAACATTTGCGCCAAGTGAGTTCTTGCCGGCTAGTAATAGTAGTTATTCCTTGGAAAAACTATCTCATTCTGACATTGTTTCAACCTCAGGAAACAACATTACTACCTCAGTAAATTATACAACAATTCAAAGCAATATGGTTGCTCCTGATCTTCAACCGGTTAACACGGTTAACACTAACAGGGAATATAATGACAAAATAAATAATTTCCATAAAAAACAAAATACTGAATATAACCTAACAAAAAACACTGATACTTGTAAATTGAGCCAAAATTGGAAAAATAATTCTAATAATGAAATTTTATTATGTCAAAATATTTTCAGTACTAACTACAATACTTCAACAGGAGAATTCAAACAGCCAACTACTAGATCTAGCCATGACAAACCAAGTGATAAATCTTATTCACATTTGCCTGCGATCAATACGTTTAGTAAAGTTGATTATAATACTGGTAAAAATATTGATAAAAATACAGTGTCGCAGAAAGCGCCAGTTAATTGGATGACTACGCCTGATAATCGACCCAAATTGGACAACACACAAACATCTAATATTAAAAAAGATACTACAAAAGATTATCAAGCAGTTTCATATCCTAAAAGTAATTATTCGGTTGACAACACCGAAAAAATATTCAGTACAGATCCCTATTATCAAAATATTGATCCTATCAACTTTAACGCCCATAAAAAACCAGTAGTAAATCACAATTTTGCTCCAATGTTTTCGACATCAAGTTATTCTGCACGTTCACAGAGTAACAACAACAACAGCCAATACTCTTGGCCATCATCGACGAAATTACCAACATTAAGTGACAATCTCCATATAGGTTTACAAACTCCATCGACTCTTCCAATGTTAGTAGGTGATCTGGCTTTAAATACGACATCAACCTCGGGAAAATATGACAACAAAGATTTTGAATGTGAGAAAAAAGTGATGACATCTAAAGAACATTTTGCCTCAAAAGATATGAATAAGTATAAAAATAAACATTGTCCTGAAACTCAAACTAATAACTCCTTCTTCTCAGTGAGTCAGTTAGTTGAACATAGTAAACACGAACAACCCTCAGTGCGATCACAAACTAACAATCAGAGAAAATCGGTACCACAAAATCGTTCCAGTAAAATGAATTCTCTTCAAAGGCAATCAAAACGTGTTCCAAAATCAAATGACGAAATACCTTCAAAAAGTCAATCCAACACAATTGAAAATTTCAGTTGTGCTAAATCAACTACTCAATGTTCAACCGAAAGTAAACAATTATTATTCCAAGACTTACCGACATTTTCGCTACCTCAATTAGAATTATACGAAAACACAAATGTAAACCGTGATATTGACTGGACAAAACCAACACAAGATACCTCCTTCATCAATAAAAACATGTACAAAAATTGTTCGAGTACCTACTCAGCAGAGGCTTTAATTGGTCACAACTCTCAAAACAACAATAACTTCCAAAAAAGTCCAATTTATTCAACAAACACGCAACAGTATATGCATTCAACACCAAAAAGGATGCAGATGGGTACAGCGCAGCCATATGACGCAATCGCGACACCATTTTATACAGCGCCTGTACAAGAGACTACTTACGTGACGAATTATTATTCACAAAGTTCAAATACATTTACATATACCACATCTGGTTCCCTGTATCAGCCAAGTTCATTAATGTCAAGTTCGTCAAATTTTACTACTGGATTAATACCTGATATCGAGACTGATTTCAATAATGCGCAAACTCTAAATAATACTGGATCAACTTCAAATAACCTAGACATTAGTACAATTAACAGACAAACGCATTGTTCCAAACCGAAAACTGACAATCGAAGCACTACTAATACAGTCCACAACAAAAATCAAACATCTACTTACTCAAGTCACACTAAACGTTCGGTTACGAAACGTAAACAAAATACTTCAGAATCGGCAAACAATTTACCAGGGTTTTCTGATCTAGGATTTTTGTCTCTGTCATCAATGAATTCACCTATGTTGAGCGATGATCCTTTCCATTCTCATACCAATTATTTTTCAGCAAATACCTCACAAATGTATCCAAGTAGTTCACAAAATCCATATGCTAAACGAATCAACCAACAAAATCATGAATATTCATCGTGTAATTTACTCCCTTCTCTTCCGTCTGCTCCATTTACCCGAAGCAATATTTTACCACATACTCAGAATGCCGTTGCATCACCGAGTAATTCGGGAGGAAACGCATTGACCAATTTTAATTTGAGTACAATCTTTCCAGAAATAAATAAGGTAGGTGTGTTTGATCAGTTTTCTAAGTGAATTTTTTCCAAAATAGATATTATTTGCAGCCATTTTCATCGGGACTGTATGATAATTCGGCGTTTCGTTCAGGAAATAATTTGTCCACTACTTCTTCACAACAAACATATACTGATTATAGTAATGTTTAGTACCAAATTATTTTACAAATATTAATATTTTGCAGTCCGATCACACCACGTGTAATGACCAGAATAACTTTTATACGAAATTGTTGAGGTGGTACAACGTTGCCTTAACGTGTTAAAAATATTGCCGGCCTCGAGGCAATTTTACTACGTAGATCCACGGACTGTAGGATGTTAAGTATATACATGTAAATTTTTTGTTATATGTGCGTGATGACTAGTGGCGTCGCACTGTGGTGAATAATTGCGTTATTTGAAGGTCTAATATGATTATATATTTTATAACCAGAAAAAACTAATATTAATTAATATTTATTGATTTATTTATTTCTTTTTTTGCAAAAATACCACTATTAATTTATTTTTGTAACATATTCGTATAATTATTATCAAAACATGTAACAAAATTACAAATAAAAGTGGTATTTTTGCAAAGTACCGTTGTTTTATTAACTATTAGTCAATATAGAATTCCATCAAGTAATGCCTAAACCTATTAACACTATGAGGCCCGAGCACTTTCATAGTAAACTTCCCCGGAAGCCGGTAATATTTAAAAAAAAAAAAACTATACAAAAAAATACATAAAATGATTCAAACACTGAATAGATACAACACAGTTCAACATGTATGTGTAAAACTGTAAACATACGTACATACTACATACATATACACTGACATTCAAATCAATTTTATTTAAAAACATAAATTATATTTTTTATGTATTTTTTGTTTATATTGAAATTTTTATGCATAGAAACCAAAAGAGTAGTATGTGTTGGTAATGGTATGTTGTATTTTTGTAAGTAGGAACACATCCGTGTGATGAATGATGATGAACATCGCACACATAATGCGTAACCAACTAATCAATTAATCATTGATCGCGGTCGGCCTCTGGGGATGTTTTGTTTGGTTTCGGATGCCGAAGCCATGGGACTGAAAGTGTTAAATTCAAAAAACAAAAAAAAAAAAAAAAACAAAAAATCAGCTTAATTTCCTTCAAATGTAAATATGAGTAATATTGTTGATTTTAATTTTTCAAAATTATTTGATAGCTTAACTCTTTTAGTACCGCCGTATACTCCAATATTTTAGATAAAAAATTTAATATCTCTATATGTATAATTGTAAGTTTGGTAGGTTTTGCTTAATTTATTTACAATATGACTGCTCTTTACTATACAGCCTCCAGTTACCGATATAAGACAATGCACATTCTTCAGTTGAATTTTTTCTAAAAATTAGTATGACGAGCTGAGCTCGTCATTAGTCCTAAAGGGGTTAAGATATCTAATGGCTATTTTATTATTCGTTTGATTTCTACAATTTGTTAGTACGACCAACCGACACATTTTTGATATTTTTTTGATTATATTTTATTTAAGTTATAGGGGAATTCTATGACGGAGATCTCCTCCCCCTCTATGGACTCTTTATTTAACTCTGAGCATTAAACAAAATAGAGGAAATACAAGTATATACATAATGTATATGAAAATGAAATAAAAAAGTGACTAAAATTTTAACAAAAATGGCGGTTAAACAAAAAACTGCCAGCGTGAACGTTACTAGATCAGGGTCATGCACATAGTTAATACTTAACGTCTGAAGGTCTGTCCACACACTCAAGCTTTACCACCGACTTACTTGTTTGTGCAAATTAATATGTGCGTATGGAAAATTATATCTTGTACAAACCCATTGGTGCAGCTTGCGTAAACGTCACATTATTGAAGATTTTACTTGTGTAAACCAAGTTTGCACAGTTTTATATTATGTGCCTGTGGACAGTATTCAAGCCGCACTTTAGTCGCTGTTATATACAAGTCATAGTGTAAATACCGCAAGTACTCTCAGGATTACTGCAAACAAACTGAGATTTGCATAGATATGCTACTAATGTGTCGCCATCGTACTGTATTCCGTGATAGTGCACAGACTCATTTGTACAAACTGAACGGACAAGCAAGTCGTTGTCGTGTAGACGGGCCATAATTTATATGTACATATACGAATTTTAAAAATTGTATTCGGTTTTGTAAACTATAAAAATATGTATGTATGTATTATAAAAATAAAATCTCGAAGTACCTGATATTTTGTAATAAGGCGAGTTTTGTAATAAGTAAAAAAGAAAAGAAAATTAAATAAATTATCGTATTTCCTAAATTATATTTCTTTTTTAAACTTCCAATTTTTTTTTAACAGTTGTTTTAATAAATAGCTTTTGAACGATACATATTTACATAATTCACTGTTGAGAGATTTACTTTCTGAAATTTCATTTTAAATATTGAAAATATTTAAAGTTTTAATTACTTTTTCAATTTCACGAAAAATAATAGTGATAAGTGGGGTAAAGTGGGAAATGGCACTTTTCGGGTAAACTGTCAAAGTACAGATTATAGGTGTTTGGTTTACACCTATATTAAATCACGTTGATTAAAACAAAACGGAATATGAAAAATAACTTTTTAGCTTTATTTTCCATTTAAGTACAAAAGTAACTTTATAAAATGCTTTATGATGAATTTTTAATATGCTACAACTTGGCGTCGCAGGAACCAAACCGTAGATAGGTATCTGTGTTGGTATTATTTTTAGTAGTTGTCCTTTTGTTACAAACTGCTAAAGTGGTGCAGTCGCGCCTCTGTTGGCTAGAATTTGAACTGGTGGCAATACCGCCACAAGATGACATGCGCTACTGACATCTGTGAGTAATGACCACAAACTAATCTTTATGGTATACCCACACATGCATATGTGTTCATGTGCTCTTTGACACTTGTCAAAGTTTTGAAGCGAATCGGAAATTTCATTTCCCATCGTTTCAATATCGTTTTTTTCATTCGTTTTAGGGATAAAGAGATTGTAAGCACACTCAAAGTATTCTTTGTAGTCTTGATTTTGATAATGCATAAGCGTTTCGTGTAATTTATACATACATTGTAAAAAAATGACGCTTACATTAATTTTAAAAAAATGTGGTGTTGGGGTAAAGTGGGAAATTTTGTATGGGGTAAAGTGGGAAATGTCAAAAATCACTATTGAGGCGTCGTTTTGCATTCAATTGTTGTCGATTCATTGTTTATGATTTAAAAGAGTGTTGTGAATGTATTTATTAGAGATGAAACAGATAGTAGTTTGGCCGAATACTGGACACCGGATATTCGGCAAGCTTCAAGGCCGGATGGCCGGATATTCGGCAACCGAATATTCGGCCTATGACCGCTGTCTGATAGGACATAGGCTGGTGGAGAATCAAACTATGAGGTCCTTGGAAAACGTGTATATTTCAGACGATTGTCTAGATGGCAAGTGAAGTGAGATACAATTCAAAATTAATGTATATATAGAGTCCCTATAATAAATAGAGTCGTGACATTTGTGTTGAACGCTGATTGGTTCCGGCATTTTCTGTCCACAGTTTCCGTAAAATACAATAGAAATAAATTAAATATTAACAAAGATCATTTAGATGTTATATTTAAACTTAATTTCTTTAATTATAAATAAATCGTATTTGTAAACTATTGTGGTATGATCTATCTTGTGTTAATGAGTTGAATTTCTTTTAATATTCGGTATTCGGCCGGATAGTAAAATTTGGCCGGATACCGGATAGGTACCGAATATCCGTTTCATCTCTAGTATTTATGTTCCTCTAACCTCAAAATTTCGACTTCATCTCGATTTTTCGGTTACCGGAATATAAAATATCGTACGCACGGCGTGAAAACAAGATTTTTTAACAATTCGCAAATCTAAATCAAGTTGCAAGAAGCAGCTGAAAAACTTTTGGCATATAAACGCATCGAAGCTCGAAAATCAATTGTCATTTTTGCATTTTTTTTCAGCAAAAATTTTTTTTCTATATTTACTATGTATTCTGTATTCTTTGAACCCTTTTTGCCTTGAAATATAGATATAATAACTTGCCACAAGATCTGCGTTGAGTTTGTACAGTTTTTTAAAATTTCCCACTTTACCCCCACGATTTTCAATTTTGGCCATTTTGCACATGGTCGGTCAAAGCTCGGTAACTCAAAAGAAAATCAATATTTTTAGTTGATATCTTAGACAAAAGATAGTTTATTGAAGTCTCTTTACTATAGAAATTTTAAACATGGAAAAATAATCACTTTTGTTCAATCAACGGAGCTCCAAAAAAAAGTTTCCTACTTTACCCCACTTACCTCTAATATTCTTTTACTTAACGCGTTTTCAGCCTTTTCGACCATCATCAGAGTAAACTGATGAAAATAAAATGATGAGATTTATAGCTAAGCAAGATGTGTAGGAGGGGTGTAATATTATTGAAAGTAAATTGGTAAAAACCCGTAAATTTTTGTTTCGGAACAACGGTACGTACCAAGTTGAAAGCAATAGTTTGTAGGTACCGACATGGTAGAGTTATTTTTACCTAATATTTTGACTGTTCTAAATGACTTGTTTATGAATAAAATAAATTAGGGGTGTCCAAAATTATTATTATTATTATTATTGAAAGCTTGATGTAATTATATTCGTTCATAAATTTATTTTCAATAAAGGGGAATTATTTAGATCATTTTGATCGTTTAAAACCTTTACTTGTGGGTCCAGGGCTAGCTTAGCTAATAGGCCAACCTAGGTCATGGCCTAGGGGCGGGAGATTTTTAAAACAGGGCGGCAAAATTAGTAATTGACGTTTTTGTTTTTCTTTAAGATTTTCTTTTTTTCAAACAAAATGTAGGGGCGGCATTATTCAAGGTGCCTATGGGCGGCACTCAGGGTTAATCTGGCCCTGTGTGGGTCACTGTTCAATCTATTAATTTCCGGAGCTTCTAAAAGATTCAGTTTTATACCCTTTTGACAAACGTGTAGAACTTTTGATTTATGATCTGTTTTGGGGAAATGACCTCTTTCCAAGATATGTAGACCGAAAATTGAACTGTGCAATAATTTGTGAACTGATGTGTTGCTTATACCTTGTGTCGAAACTTCGTCCCGTTTGTCCCACATATGTGGCGTTGCATTGAGAACAGTCCAAGCGGTAGATCCCATTCCTTTTTAGTGGATCAGTTTTTTCTTTGGCGTTGTAAAGTGAACGGCCAAAGTTTCCAACTGAATAAAAAGCGGCTGATATATATTATATTTTGTAAACAGATTACCAATTTTATGTGAGATGACACCTAAGAATGGAAGAGATACATAATGTTTTGGGTCTGGATCAGTTGTAAAGGAACTATATATTTGTTCAGTGGTGACTTTGCGTTGTTTTTTACGGATGAGTTCATCTATTAATTGGCTTGAAAAACCGTTGTTAAGGTCAATTTGTTTTATCGTGTTTAGTTCTGTTTTTCGATCTTTTGGTGGAAGTGGAATGGCGAATGCTCTATGAATCATTGAACGGTATGCCGCTAATTTATGGGATCCGGAGTTAAAAGAGTCAGTAGGTATACTTATGTCGAAGAAAGATGGCTTACGATAGATATTATATGTAAATTTATTGGTACCTCTATGAATGTTAATATCTAATAGTAGTAACCCCAAATATTCCTTCTGAAGATTGTATCCCAATTATTTAAAATATTTTGGTAAATAATAAATAATTCCCCTACATCTCTACAAAAAGAAATTCCGGATTCATTTTCACTGTGCCTTGAATAAAAAAATTTTAAATTTACATTCAAAAATCTGGTCTCCGAATGGGTTCCTCCCTAAGCCCACTCTTAGCCAAAATCTTTATGAATTTTCACTTCTTCACTTTTTTCGAACATCGAGTCTTTTTATATCGATACTTTTTGTAGTCAATATATCGATACTCGATGTTTTTTAATCGGAACATCGACAATGTGGAAACCTCTGGGGGGGGGGGGGTTAATCAGAATAAAAATATTGACTCATGCGCAATAATGCTATAGGTTCATTTGTGAGTTTTTCTTTTTTTATTATTTATTTTATCCATAAAAATTATTTATAATTGTTGAAATTTTTCCAACAAACCCATCAATTATCAATGAAAAAAAAATTTTTGTAGATAATATAATTTAATGTATTAAAATAAAGAAATTTCATAAAGACATTAAAAAAATCATAATAATATTAGTAAAATAACATAACTGAGCTTTTATTTCAAAATTACCCGCCCTTTATTAAATAATCGATACTATCGATATCAAAGTAGATTGAGAAAGGTACGCTACATTTGAGTCCAAAATAAGCTTTTTTGCGCAGTTCGCCATCTACATCATAATGCGTCACATATTTGAATTTTTTAGAAAAAGACAACATTACAATTATTTATTATTATATTTATATGGCATGTGTTTTTTTGGAGTTACCATTTTTATTACAGCCATACCGTTGATAAGAGCTATAAAACTCCTGACTATGGCAATCAGTTGCCCCCGCCTACAACTATTATTTATCTACAACTCTTATTTGAACAATTTTTCAATTAAATCAACGGTTTAACTGTAATAAAAATGGCAACTTTCAAAAAACTCATGCTGTATAATATATATAATTCGCCATCTACGTCATCACGATCTGCGCATCGGCATACCTTTCTTCATTTACTTTGATCGATCCTATATTGGAAAACCCGTCGATTCCTGTAGAATCGATGTTTTTTTTTAGTATCGCCCATCCCTAATACCTATATTTTCTTTATCACTCCCATTAGTTGTTTTTGCATTATTGCCATCTGGTGTCAGATTGAAACAGTAGTTAGTGTGTGACATACAACACCATAGAGCATAGATATAAATAGACCTTGGAAGAGCGTAAAAGACAAATTTAATAGTCGATAATATAGCCAAAAGATTTTGAAGTAAGAGACCTGTCTTTGTTTGCGCAGGTGGAGTGGGTAAAATAAATCAACTCACTGGCCTATGGTTCATAAGACACATGTATTTGACAGATGTCGACTTTACCTTCAAAATGATTTAGACTGACCCATTTTGAAATGCGTTTCTGAGCATCTGTCAGTTCATTTTCTTTCGGGTATAAATGAGGGAATGAAAAAGAACAATATGTTTGTTGTAAAGATATCTCTTTGAAATAATTCAAATTCAGAGATACTTGTCAAATATGCTTGTCTCGTACATGTCATGTATTTTCAAGTATATTTGTCTTTATACTTGCGCGAATTACTGCTAAGTAGAAAAGCCTTTGTAATAATACTTGCATATAGTATTGAGACTATTACTGTGGTCGCTGCTGTTGAAAATACTATTATTTTCATTAAACAGAAAACATACTGTCCTGCTTTTTAACTGAACTGCCCTTTTGGGACATCGCTGCTAACTAAAAATCGCTGTTAAGCACACCTCTATTTACATAATTATGTACTGTGTTATGCAAACAAAACCAAATAGTAATTAACACTTACAATATTTTTAATTTTTGTCACATCAAAACGCTATTGTCGGCACCAGTGCCACCGTCTGGAGTTCAGGATCGGTTCCTAATGTAGAAGGAACAAGCGTCTGAGAAATTTAAGATAAAAAAGTGAGTTGTCTAATTATATTGTTTATTTGAAAACAAAAAATAATACTTATTTTTTACATGAAAACTAAAAAAAGAAAAATCTTATCCGTAGATCTTATCACAGTTTGTAGAAAAGAAAATATTGTTCAATATTTTCGTTTTCGTTAATTGCTTCAATTATATATAAAAAAAAAAAATGTGGGTACTTATTCTAATGTTGTACATTACAAATCCATGATCGAGGTATCAAATTGATAAAATTTGACGTAATATCAACAGAACAATTTTGTCGAGCAAAAAATTCCATTGTATAGAAGCTAATCATCAGTCCTGTACCATAAAACAATGAATGCCACAGGAATAAATTTCCCGCCATTTTTGCTTTCCGATCTAAACTTTTCGTTACGAAAATGGCCATTACACCAACAATTCCGAAAAATATTAACATTACTGGATAAAAGAAACGAACCGAGAGCGCAATTATATATTCATGGACAATAGAGGATATAATAAAAACACTTAAAAATGACAGTTTTAAATTTTTTGGGAAAACGTAATCCCAACAATCTTTATAAACGTACGTGTAGAGCCAGTCGTGAACAATAATATTCCATTTTCTGTAAAATTCACTGTACGTTGTTGAATTCCACCAATCCTGAAAGATAAATTTTTCTTGAATTAAATTCTTATAAGCTATCACCAGTCTAATCAAAAATACCTGGTAGAACAGTCGATCTGCAAATAAAAGTACTTCAGCCCATGCATTATGCCAGGCGTGTAACAATAAATAAAACCCACAGAGATATATTAATATTGATGGAAATAGCATCATAAATAAAGTTACAACTAATGTTTTTGGTTCGTAATATTTCAAACCGTAATCTCTAAATGACGGTAGAATAAACCTTTCGATTAAAAAGCACACGAAAAATAAAACCAGTATGACTTCACCCGCATTCCAAAGTACAATATTCCAACGTACTTTTTTTGTTCTACAAAAACAAATTAAAAATTCCTTAGAAATTTAAGTCTTTAATATTTTTAAACAACATACCTTGGATAATTATCTCTATAAACTAACGTTGGTGCAAACAAAAAATAAAGGTATTTTGAAAATTCAGGTATCAGTTTCTGTTTTCTCTCGTTATCGTCTTTATCAAATTTCGACAAAGTATTTGCAGTACTGGTTCGAATAAAAGCATGCGCTTTCATCATTAATCGAATCTGAAATTAAAAATATTTTTTAGACTACAATACAGTCCCATTTATAAAAAAAAAATACCTGTTCACAAAACACAATCATGGCTGACCCAAATGGAAATTCGAAGCTTGATAGATAACTACCAAAACCAAAGAAAAATAATGCTTGATACATAGCATAATTGATTACCCAAAAACGATCCCAAAGAAATCTGGCAGCTAAAAAGTCAAAATAGGTTTAACAGACTGAAACTATTTTCGAATATAAAAGACTTACATTTAGTTTTCAAATTTCGTCGTACATTTGCCCAAATTCCAAAAAAATAATAAACTGTTAGTGTAGGTATAAACATAAATAACCAAGATAGAATTACATAATTAAACTTTCCAAATCCCAGTTTCATTGTTCGGAATCCCAGAATTAATCTAAGGATGAAAATTATCAGAATAATGTCTCAAGGAAGATTTCTTTAGTAAGTTTAGTACATACTCGCCTGTATCCAACAGGTCACATATGGCCACTTGGCAAAATAGGACACTTAACATTACAAGGAAAATATTATGTAAGGTACTCATATGTTTGACTTCAAATAGGTCGGTAAGAAGAGAATTTCTTGGGATAAACTCCTTATTTCTTATCTTTCCTTCTCGTTCACTGAAAAAAAAAAAAATGTTCAAAAAATCTAGCTCTAAAATTATACGTGCAATTCTGAAAAGAGTTGTACATACCGTAAACTCCTCATATTGTAAAATAATTGAATAAACTTTTGGGAGGCTCCAGACTTTTCAAATTCTGACATTATTTCAGTAACCATTATTTTCAATTGATCGTTTACATTGTTTATCGTTTTTTGCTGGAGGTCCTTAAAGTTGAAAATTACAATTTTTATAACATAAATTGAGGATTAATAAAAAAAAAAACAGTTAATTTTTTTAAGTTTTAATAGAAATAAAACCATTCTTTAGCTATCACTCCCAGTAGTGCTAGTACATTTTGATTTAATTAAGATCGTAAAGAAATAAGGTAGGCCTTACGGCAGTAATTGATCCGGGGCCTTAATTCTAACTTATTCAAAAAATAAAATAAATTTTGAAACGGCATATTTAAAAGGCAAGAATATAAAAACTGTTAAAAAAATTATGGTTGAAAAAGTTGAACAGCTTTATTAGAAGTTATTTAATTATAAATAGAGCTATTGTTATTTGTTATTTCTGAAACAATTTATTATTTTTATTAGTAAGTGCAAAAGCTACAAGTTGCAATCCACACATTTGAGAAGGGATTTAATAATTTCTACTCCATTAGAATAATATTTAACCATTTGAGAGGGTTTCTTATCAAATGACAAATTTACTAGTAAAAATTTATTTTGTTTCCAAGTTTTTTTTTTTCTTTCGGAACTCGCCGCTGTCCGTTGGCAACCCGGACCCCTAGTTTTAAACATCGCTACCCGGGCCCTAAGTTTTAGACATAGCTACCCTGGCCTCTCTACGGTCTGGATTCACTCAACAACTAAAATTTTAAATAGTACAAGAATTACATACAGGACGGCAGGCTATAAAAATTATTTTAGCTTTAATTAAAATTTTGAATATAAAAATGTCTTCGTTTTAACACTGTGGTACGGTAAGTTTTCTAATCACAAGATTCCACAAGTATTTTATTTGGGTTAACTCGGCTGAATACTTCAGTAAATAGCCTATATGAGAATTGAATTAACATTTATATGGCAAGGACGCCGACTGAGAACTTAAAAGTTAAACTAAATAATTAAAAAGCGCCGTGAGCAGCAAGGCCACATCACGGAAGTCGAATTTTCCCCTTCATCTTCGGTATTGAATGTCTACAAGCGATTTGTCATTTTGGTGGTTTCAAAACTGATGATGAGTGTCCGGCTGATCGGGGTTTTAAAAAAAGGTTTTAAATTTTTAAGGGCTGAACCTCAGGAAACTTCAATTTTGTGCCGATAGCAGTTAGCAGGAAAAAAGCCAACACAATTCGTACGAGGGCATTCTTACCCAGGCTTATCCGCCAATTGCCTCTGTGTTTTATTTTTAAATATTAAAAAAGGACCTGAAATAGTAAACTATAAGGTCTTTATGAAGATATTTTTTCTTTCCAAAAAAATCCAAAATTTCTATTTTTAAATAAAAATCCAAAATTCCTACTTTATAAATAAAAAGTGACTAATAACATTTTTAAATCTACTTAATAAATTTCTAACACTGACTGACTGACAGACAACGCACAGCCTAAAACGTTAGGTTTAGAAGAATGAAATTTTGCACAGGAGTTCCTTATATAACGTAGGTGAGCACTAAGAAAGGATTTTTAAAAATTCGGACCCTAAGTGGGTTAAATAGAGGATGAAAATTTGTATGGAAATACGTCATTTTTGAAGTTAAAGATATTGTATAAAAATATGTTTGGCTATTAAAATAAATAATATCTTATTTAATAAATCTTTAACACTGACTGACATTCTGAAATGTTGCCGATGGTAAATCCATCGGGTGGGTATACGGCTAGTTCTTAATATTTATGTATTGCATTTATTATAAAAGACAGTTCATTTTTTTTTAATTTTTAATATTACTATCCGCCTACTTGTATTAGAATAAAAATAATGCATTTAAAACATATTTAACAATACCATTGAATTCCGATGTAAAAATGAGAGAAGTGGAGGGAACAGTAATGTGGAATCCCTAAAAGGCACTAGCTGGATACTAACTCAATACACGTACACAATTTCAGCCCTCTAGGTTTCCTTAGAGAGTCTCTAGACGTGTTAGAAAAAAGCAAAAAAATCAAGTAAATATTGGCGTAAAAATCGTGGGGGTAAGGGTTAAAAGTTGAAACCTCCATAAAACAGTGGCTAGCTATTAACTTAACCTATTAACTTAACCTGTACGCAAAATTTCAGCCTTCTAGGTTTATTGGGAGAGATTTTCACCTGAACGAAACTGTTAAAAAACAAGAAAAATCACGTTCTTTTTGGTATAAAAATGCTATGGGTAAGGGTTAAAAGTTGAGACCCCCAAAAGGCACCCCCTTGATATTAACTCAATCCGAATACAAAATTTCAGCCCTCTAGGTTTATTTGGGTGACCTGTGCGAGTGGTACAAACTTCGAAAACGTCGAAAAAGCATGAAATTGTAGCTTAAAAATGGTGGGGGTGGGGGTAAAATATTAAAACCTCCAAAAAGAAGACCCAAGGTACGAACTCTATCAACATACCAAATTTCAACCCTCTACGTTAATTCTGGGGGGCTGTGGGCGTGTTAGATCCAGCCAAAATACTTTTTTCCCCCTCTACTCCCTCCAAATCATCCTAGGAAGCTGAATTTTGGATATGTTGTAGGTAATTGACCAAAACATTATTTCCAACTGGTTTGGAAAAGTTTTATTGTTTTGTTGCCCCCCACCATCCCCCCTAAAAGCTGGGTCGGATCCAAAATTTGTCCAAAATTTGACCCCACTTTGATAGTATGAAGTGCATCGGAAATGAGCCAAATTTTAGCTCTTAACTTCCATAGGGGGCCCTACACATGTCAAAAGGTAGCGGGAAAATATATATATATATATATTTTCCCGCTACCTTTTGACATGTGTAGGGCCCCCTATGGAAGTTAAGAGCTAAAATTTGGCTCATTTCCGATGCACCTTTAATATATATATATATATATATATATATATATATATATATATATATATATATATATATATATATATATATATATATATATATATATATATATATATATACAGACATTTTCTTGTACTATAGAATCATTTTCTACGGGTCCGAAAACGGATAGCACCCCTACTCTCGCCTCTCGCCGTTCTTATCGTATAGGCTGTATAAGTCTAATTTTTGCAAGGAAAAATTCAACTAAAAATCGTCAAGAAAAAATTGACGAAATGCAAAATTTTGTTGCATATACGGAAAGGTTAATTAAATAGAAATCCGAAGAAAGTAGAAAAACTTGCTACGGTTGTTGTAGGTTAATTTTCAAAAAAACTCTCTCCAGTAGGGCCCGGACCACAAGTTCAGGTTAGGGGTCTACCGATCATAAATACGGCCCAGACTCAGATTTGCCAACTTTCCAATTTTAGATGACCAGGCATTAAAATTTATTGTGGCGATGAAACTGAGGGGATAAAAATATTTATTCTTCAAATTTTTATTATTATTTTTTACGTATCCCATTTTGTGAGATACCATTAAAAAAAGATTTTAAATTGAAACTACTGAGATTCCTTTTACCATTTTTCATTTTTAAGCATCGTTTATGAATTGCTGAATTTCAAAGTGGCGTTTATTGTATCTTCTCCCTTTAGATAAACAATGCCTTTTATTACAAGCTTTGGTTTTAAAATTTTATTAAGATATTTTTCAATGGTATTACTTGCGCTTAAAGTAATAAAAAAATGTCGAATCTTTTAAATAGTTAAGCCAGGCTCTCCTCTTAATTAAATTACGTAGTTTCTTAAACCAATTAATCAAAAATATTGAATATCCAGTAGTCAATTATTGTAACAAAATTTTATCCCAATCCAATCTTACAAATAATAATGAGCAGAAAAATAAAATTAAGCATTGGAAAAAAAAATCATTGTAGTCATTTAATCGATTGTAAAGTAGTCAACTGAGATATGATGAAATTTAAATATTTTCCAATCCCACTATTTGTAAGTCGAATTTTGCAATTAATTATTTGTAAATTAGCCAGACAATTTGAGTCCGGTTGCACGTGAGGAATCAAATTCGGACAACTCAACTCAGAACCTATCTGTTTGCGGTCAAAAAACGTTTAGTATAGTCTGCCCTGACTACATACGAACAAAAAAAGTTAGCATACGGAATAAATAGTTAACAAATTGAACATAGAAAATTAAGTAATTACTATTCAGGTCATGAAAATTTTAATGACATTGTTATTTGATACTATTGACCTAAAATATTAAGCTTATTGTTAGATTACATACATACTGTAAATTATTTTTCATTAATAGGTATTCAGTTAATTACTTGACGTCATACCTCGAGACGTTCACGAAATTTTTGAAATGTTATATCTTGAATAACATCATCGGTTGGCCGGCTATCCATTTCTTGTTGTTCTATAATTAAAAAGAAACTATAATTAAAATCAATTTAAAATTCTTGTCAGAAAGAGATAATTAAAGAAAATTTATAAAATAATCATAAAGTTTTTACTATCCTTGTGAATATTTATCGGCAAATTCAGAACTAAATTCTTATCATATTTTTTTATCGTTTCTTTTGAATTATCACTTAATTTTTGTTCCTAGTTTGATTGAAGTTATCAACAATAACAAAATTTGTAAATATATGTAAATGTTATTGAAATCTTTTACATGTGCAGAAGTTTACTTCTCTAGTTCTCTATAATAGTGTATGAACCGTATTTAGCATGTATACTAATAATCCTTAATACAAAACAATGTTTTTATGTATAATTACGTAAATTAAAAGTTTTTTTTCTTTTTAAATAGAAAATATTAGATTAGACTAGGTGGTATTGACGCAGGAGGAATCAAAATTATTGCCACGAAATTTTTGTACAGGCCTGGGTTTTACATATTATATAATACCTAATTTTTGTTACCTGACAATCTGGCCAGACATTTTTTCGGTGCACACTAGTTCGCTCCCGCGGTCAGATAACCCTGAAGGGTAGTATACTAGTTCGCTCCCGTGACCGTATACTAGTTCGTTCCCGTCTAGACCGTATACAAATTCGCTCCCGTAACTACCCAGTGAACATGATTCTGTAAATTTTATGTCACAGTGACAGAACTGAAAGTCACGTGTTACGTAAAATGTGAGTCACATATGACTCACAAGAAAATGTAACTTTAATGTTACATACCGTAAAACACCCTATATCTTTACCATAATTTTCAATTCAAATTTGAATAAAATACAGACGGAACTAATTTAGTTATATTTAACTGTTTCAATAGAATAAACTGATAAAAAACTTTGATCTAACTCATAATAAATTTTCCAGAAACTTAAATTACTAGTCAAAAATAAAATACCCCTGTCGCAGCATCTGCATAACATAGCGAATTTCCAATTATTGGGCACTGGCGGATCTCATCTAAGAACTGTACCTATTTAAAATAATTTAGCTTTCTAAGAGTAAAAGATTTTTTAAAATCGGCTGGGTAATTAGTTTTGATATTTTTGGGACCCAAGAACCCGAACGGACTTTGTGCAGCATAGTTGTATCCATCTAAAATAATTTAGTTCTCTAACAGTGAAAAAATTTTCAAAATCGGTCGGTTAGTTTATTTTTTACAATAATGGGATCAGTAAACCCTGGCGGAACTCATACAACATAACCTTTATTCACCTAAAATAATTTTAGTAAAAAGTTTATCCTAACAGTAAAAAACGGGTCCTAGGGATCTCATGTAACTTATGGTAGTCCGTAAGGTTCTTGTGGACATCATTTAATTACTTAATGAATTCAAATACTTTAACTTACTAACGGTAAAAAAATTTTCAAAATTTTCGACATTCGCTAAAAAAATCATTGAAAAATATTGGATATGTTTCGATCAATTAATGGTCAACATCAGCAAATAAAAGTTACTCAAATCGAAGAAAAGAATGAGTTATTTGTCCGTAGAAATTAAAATACAAATTCTGAAAACGAGCAAAGAAATATTGAAAAAACTAGATCGGCAAAACATTCTGACAAATAACACTACCCAACTAATACTCGCCAATTTGAATGAACCTTAACATACTTATTAAACAGCGAAAAATATTAAATACGTGTTTTTTATTTCGGCTAAATACGCTTTTTAGGGGTAGAAAACACCATTCAACCCCTGTAGATGAAAACAGTTATAGCTAAATATTTTTGAAACGACATATTTTCTGAAAAAAGGGCTGAGTACCAAATTTGTAGAATTTAAGGCGATGCACTTGATAGTGACCTTGAAGTCGACCTTGAAATCGATTTTCAAGGTCAGTTGAAAATGATTAGCCATTGCCGAACTTTGACCATATCCTGTACCTATAAACAGTAATTTCATGTACTGACTCAATCTATCTTCAAAATTGATTTGTTGCGTTATTTTTCTAAAATAAATAAAATAAAAAACCTGACGAAATGGAAAAATAGGCGCAAATTTATAGAAAAAATTAGAAAAAAACATTTTTGTAAGTAATTTTAGAAGTAAAGTTAAGAAAAGATTTAATATCACTCCAATTGTAAGTTAAACATTAACTTTATGTTATATTAGAAATTTTAAAAATTTTTTAAAATTTTTATTGCTACTCTGTAGTTATCATATTAGGAATTCAGTTGAACATATGATTAACTATTATTTTTCCGATTGCGGTTGAGCAAGTATTTTTCAAAATTACTTCTTGATCACTTATTTTCTATCTTCCATGTGAAATTCGTTCGAATATACTTTGAACCATTTAGGGATGAAAAGTAAACTACTTCTTTTGAAAAATATTAAATGATTTTCAAATGACTTTGGAAATTGACCCCAAGGTCAACTTCAAAGTCATCATCAAGTGCATCACTTTGAACTCTATAACTTTGGTCCTAAGCACTTTTTTCAGAAAATATATCGTACCATAATCCACTTCTATGTTGATTCCTGGTCTCTTTTCCTGCGTTTCTAATATTTATGTCAATAAAAAAATGTGCTACCGTAGACAAGGATGAATAGGGACGCATTCAGACTTCACACCGTATTTTTTTGTATTTATTTTATGAGTACCTAATCTTTAATATATTAAAAATTTACGCGAAGATGGTCACTTTATCACAGTATCCAAAAAAATTTAAAAATATCGGTGGTTTTTGAAAAATTAACAAAAATTGTATAATTTCTTCTCTATGAAAAATTGGGGTCAAAAGAGACGAGAAAAGAGTAAATGGGGACAACACGTAGGGTCGACCAAAATTGAAATTCTAATATAAAATAATTTCGAACTTTTTGTATTTATACATTCAAAAAAGAAATAATAGGTACTTGATGATTTTCTGTAAAAATAAACGTAGAATCTAAAATAAAGTTGATATACCCCTGTCGTTTACCCCTAAGTTTATATTCCTCCTATTCTTATTTTAGTTCAAAAAATAATTTTTCAAAAGACTACAAGACATAATAATTAATAACAGTGAGATTCTACGTCCGTTTTTCAGACTTTTGTCTAATACAGACGCCACCTAGAATTTTTTTTATCTACAAAAACATCAGTCTACAGAATTCAATTTATTAGTTAGGAAAATAATTCAAATATGTATCACTACCAATAAATGTCTTAAATGAGTTTAAAAAATCAAAACGATACTGTTTATTAAATTGCGTAAGATCTGACACCGACTATTTAAAAGTGGTCAAGTGGGAGTAAGCTAGTAAATGCAGTAACAGATATGATGAATTTATAAGGATTTTCTTGTACTACAAAATCTTAAAAATATGGGAACGCGTACTTTTTATTCGTTAATTGTGTTTTATTTTTTTGTACAAAATTTTAAAAATACTTTATTTTCTTAAGAAAGAGAGGCAACTTTTGTCACAGATATACCTATGAAAAGTTTTTGGTAATCCGGGAAAAACGAAAACACTTTTTAAAATTTTTTTATTGTTAAAATCGAAATGTTCTTTTAAAGAGGGTTAAAATTACCATATTTTACATTAAAATGTTGATACAAACACTCCCTAACTAACTAGCCTTACTTAATATTAGAAAATTGAGAAAAAACACGTCAATTAGATTTTTTTACACAGATTTTATTTGTTATATAATTCAAAAGGATATTTTAAAAATGTGTGTGAATGGCTTTCATTAAATAAATTTCAATATATTTTCCATTTATTTTAACAGTGGAATGTCCTTATTAGGCTATACTTTCGGCTTGGAACGAATTAGACGAAGATTTTCTTCTAAAACCAAATTTAATAATTAATTAAAGAAATAAAAAAAAATTTGTGGATTTCCTACCTTTCAAATATAATCTTTATTGTATGTAAAAATGTTATTACATTTTTTCAAAAAACTGTAAGTAAACTGTAAAATTTTCTTTACAAATATGTTAAAATAAATAAATGTTTTCTTTTTAATTTATCTTTAACTCTTTTTAAATGATTCACTTTAAAATTTTTTAATATTTGTTAATCGAAATTTCATAAAAGAATGTGTCAAAATTTAAAAAAAATTTTTTTGTTAAAAAAAAATTGAATGTGCAAAATTATTTAATACTAGAATACTCTGTTTATACAATTCTAATCATAACTGTATTGTCAACTGGATAGAAAATTACGTAAAAATATTATTGTTTTAATATGATTTAACGTAATTTTTATGCGATTGAAGCAAACTCTTATTAATTTTAGGAAGATGTAAACATAATCTAAATTCTGATCATATCACATAACAGAAATCGTCGGGAGTTTTTTTCTCAAAAAAAATGGAACAGAGATACATTATAAAAACATTTAACTGACAGAGAAATAGAATACAGCCGAATCGTTAAATTGGATTAAAAAAATCATGACACGCTACTTATAAAGCGGTTTTTTTCGAATTTAGTTCGCAAAAAATGAGACAGAAAAAAAAAGAATGCGAGTGCGAGTGAAATGGAGAACGACATATATCCTAGTTTTTCTCGAAAAGTAAGTAATTTAGAGCAACGGTTTAAAAACATTTTTTACGTAACTTGGCTTTTTCTTCTGATTGGTGTAAAAAAAATTTGAATAATTGCTTAATTCTGGCAAAAAACTCATTTTGTTGACAAAAAATGCCCGGAAAACCTACTTCTGGGCATCTGACGTGTCTGGCTAACGAACTCATCCAACGATTTGGAAAATCGAATTTGCACACAAAATTTCATAAATATTAAACGTTTCGTTCGAGAGTTATCGCGTGGATACATAAATATATATATATATATATATATATATATATATATATATATATATATATATATATATATATATATATATATATATATATATATAAATTTTAGTGAATATCATTTTCGTATTCTAGGGACCTCAAAACATATTTCTGTTATGGTCCCGGGCTTAGGTCGCATCATGACACCTGCTGTAAAAGCTGAATTTCCAGTTTTGGAAATTCGCTAAAAACAGTATAACAAGCTCAAATGTCGAGGAGTTCCTAACTTTACCATATTGTTACTAATTCATATTTTTTTAGTGAAATATAAAAGATATTATAAAATTTCTAAATATACCATTGTTGTTCATACTTTTTTATGAATTCCAAATAATATCTAACAATAACACGCAGTCATTTCGAAATTTTCAACGATAAATCTAGTTGCGATAGAATTATGTTATGAAAACGTCAAATACAGCTTCTTTCACCAGGGATGTACAAAATCAGTAAAAATTAATAAAACAAAATGCCAAAAACAAAAAAAATATATTTTATTTAAAAAAAATAAAACACTGTTACATATTTGATATTATAAACTGATTAAGTAACAAAATCAGAAATAAAAGACAAAAACAATTGTCTATTAAATCAATCAATGTTCAATTTCAATCAAATTGTCTAACTTACAAAATCAGAATCTTTTTAACCAAAACAAGATACTCAATTTTATTCTCTATTGTTCTTCTTTGGATTCCAAATTGTTTTTCAGTGTATAATGTTGTAATTTGTTTACTTTTTACCATATCAATTGCTAGATTTAACATTCTGCAGAATAATTTTTGTATGCCCTTGCACCAATATTCTTCTTATGATGTTTACCAAACATTTTGTACAAATGTAAACCTATAACAATGTTTTTTACTTTAATATCTCAATTCGTGTAAAATTATGATGCAATTCGTACATTTTTGACAACCCTGACTGTTGGCAGCGCTGACTGGTAAAGTTGGGATTTGTTAAAGGACTCTAATTTTACCGAATTTGCTATAATATTACCTAAACGAATTATTCGATAATACACAAATAAGAAAACGTAAAAATCATTTTATATACTTACGAGGTTATGTAACTTTTCATATGATGAAATTATCTGTCACTTGTATATTTTTTGAAATACCAACTAAAGTTTGCACACTTGCTTAAAACCAAAATGTACCATAAGAACTAAAAAAATCCAATGATTTGAAGAAATTGCGGCTGGCAATGCCAGAAAAACTTATAGAACACCAGTAGTTTGTTAGAAATATCTCCATCATTAAAAAAAAGTGCTATAGAATATATAAACTATGAAATTTTAATTTTTTTAACGTATAGTGTGGTATGGTAAAGTTAGGTTTAATAGGTAAAGATAGGGTGTTTTAGCGTACTTATAAAAATACACCTTACGCCTTCTCTTGCAAAAAGCATATTCAAAATTCCTTTTTTCCATTTCTTATTAACATTACATACACATATTACCAATTTATTGTCATATACATCGTTATATACTAATACATAACCCACTCTCTCCCAGCCCGACAAAGTATATTAATTAAAAAAAACAAAAATACTGGTCGAAAGGAAATAATCTGCACCATTCATTTATACAAATAAAAAAAATTGAACCCCTCCCAGTTTTCCATAAAAAAGTGTCAAAGTTGCATCATTTTAACACGACGATTTCCTGAAAATTAGAGGTTTTTCCGACTTTCTTTTGGGCGATAAAAACTGAACCTTTTTAAAAAAAAAATTGAGCCACTTCTAGATTTTCGATTATTTAGATGGTTTTATTATAAACAATATCTGGTTTATCAATAACTGGTTTATCAACATCGTCTTTCAGGTACGTTATTGTACAGCCTATTTCATATGAAATAGTATAATGACGGGTTTTTCCCAAATTCATTTTTAAGAGTATTTATTACACTCCCACATACATTTCTTCAATTACTCTGATGATGGTCGCGAGATTGAAAACGCGTTTAGTAAATTCTACTCAATTCTAGTGAAATTGACAAAGTAATTGCAACTTTAAATATTTTTAATATTTAAAATGAAATTTCACAAAGTAAACCTCTCAACAGTAAATTATTATTTTTGGAAATTTTTTTAAAGAAAACTACTATATGGAATGTTTTAATATTTTCAGGATATATTCGTTGATATATAATAAATTCCTGATAAAATTTTGGACCAAAAAATTGAAAATTCAGTGAGTTATTCGAGATCTCCCAAGGCTCAAAAAAAAAGTTCCCCCACTGCTGCAGTGATAGCGACCTTCACACTGCCTGAAATCAAAAAAACCAAAAAGCCTATTACACTAGAAGGTATGGTCCGTACCGTGAACCTCAATCGAAAAAAAAAAAGTTGAAATTTAACAAAATGGCGGAGTTTTTAAAAAAAAAGTTTCAAATTTTCAAATTTGATGGTTTTTGGCTTGCGAAAATTACATTTTTTATTCGATCGGAAAACTGGAGGTTCAGGGTACGAATAAATATATATAAAAGAAGCTGCAATAAGAATCAAATCGATCGAATGATTTGTCTTCGAGTTATAAATGCAGCAAATTTGAAAAATGTAGTTTTTTGTAATTTTATCTTTTAGTTTTAATCACTGAGAATTTTTACTAAAATTATTTACGATGTACTCACTATAACGGTCATAGTAAAACTAGATGAGTCGTTTAAATATGGCAGCTTCTCCACAACATATGACTGGCAGCCACGTCCAGAAACTCCCGAACTATCAACCTTCATACATTTCTCAATACCTCAAGTCACACTAGTGGTCCCTCTTAATAACAAAAAATTATTTTTAATTTTAAGGCAAAAACTTATTTTAGTGTTGAAAGTATTACAATTAATGGGGAATTTTCTGAAAATTTTTGATGTGGGTAATCGTCATAATATTAAGGTAGTTATAAACTAAAGTAAAATAAAATAAAAAAGTAGTAAAATAGTTAAGTAAAATAAAAAAAATTTTGACTATAATAATTTTTTATAACTATCCGCACGATAACTCAAGTACGAAACATCTTATTTTTAAGAAATTTCGTAAAAACGTTTACTGTTTTTTGGACATTTTTCGTGAAAAATATTTGGCGAAATGAGGCGGAAAAATCACATAAAGAAGGTTTTTTTATTTACAATTACTCTATATCAACTAGTTTCCGAGAAAAACGTACTTTTGTAAATGGAAATTCGCTATGTTATGCAGGATGCTGCGACAGGGGTATTATTATCTCTATTTACTCGTCTTTCCCTGATTCAGCCCAGTTTACGGTACATAAACAAACTCGTTCCGTATCTAGGCACTATATGTACCTTATGACGTATAATAGTAATTGATACAATAATTATCAAAATATTGTATTGGCTGGATGTTTCATCATAATTTCCGTTTATAAAAATTAGTTTTTCTTGGAAGCTAGTTGACATACAATAATAGTTTGAAGACCTATTTTAAGTGATTTTTTCTCCTCTTTCCAATGGTGTAAAAAAGTTTCGCAAAAATTTTTGAATAAGTGGAAATTTTAGAAGAAAACTAATTTTTTTCAAGAACAAAAACCATGTTCCTGGTATCGGACGTGTCTGACTAACGAACTTGTCCAACGGTTTGGGACTTCCAACATTTTCACCAAATTTCGTAAACCTAGGACATTTTGTTCGAGAGTTATCTTGCGGTTTCTAGGGACCTCAAAACAAATTTCTGTCATAACGCGTCCCGGATCATGACAGTGGCTGCAATAGCTGATTTTTCGATCCGAAAATTCGCTAAAATGAAATTTATTGTCTAAGATTTCTTTAAAAAAAACTACACTACATTAACAATATTATTTAAAGTACATCTAACGTCATACGTCCTTTGTCTTTCGTCTTTACATCAACAACTACGACAGCTAGGATATATGTATATGTACTCTTATATGTATCATATCATATGCATATATACGTATACATTTTTTATTTTGTTTAGAATATGAATACTATATTTGCTGTTTTGCAGAATAGAAAAAATGTGCAAAACAGAGAAAGAAATATGGTGTTCATATTCCAAGCAAAATAAACAAATTATATAAAGGATATATATTACATACATATCTTATGTGTAGGCTGTGATTAACTTCACAGTTTTTACGAGACAACGATCACAGTCTAAGCAAGAACTCAGTTTTCGAGGTTCTAGGCATCGGATTTTTTGTGTGATTTGGTCTCCTCGTTTCAATAGTGTAAAAAAATATCGCAAAAATTTTTTAAGAAAGGGCCATTTTGGCAAAATACTAATTTTTTTCAAGAATAAAAACCATGTTCCTGGCATCGGACGTGTCTGGCTAACGAACTTGTCCAACGGTTTGGGACTTCCAACATTTTCACCGAATTTCGTAAACCTAGGACATTTCGTTCGCGAGTTATCGTGCGGACGCGGACATATATATATATATATATATATATATATATATATATATATATATATATATATATATATATATATATATATATATATAAATATATATATATATATATATATATATATATATATATATATACATATATATATATATATATATATATATATATATATATATATATATATATATATGTATATATATATACATACATATTTATATATATATATATATATATATATATATATATATATATATATATATATATATATATATATATATATATATATATATATATATATATATATATAAATCTTTGTGAATATTATTTTCGGTTTCTAGGGACCTCAAAACAAATTTCTGCCATGGTCCCGGGTTCAAGTCGCGTCATGACAGTGGCTGTAATAGCTGAATTCCATTCTGGAAATTCGCTAAAATCCTAAATACACCTTTGTTAGTTGTTAATTGTTATGCTTGTAACGCTTGTAACCAACAAATCCGCCATGTGACTATTTATGTCATATAATATTATGCCATGCCATTATTAAGTATGTAATACTATACTTACATATCGTAGCAAATTGGCTGGGATATCTATACCTAATATCTACATTCACTTCTATTTTTTCCAATTTTCATCAATTCACTTCATCAATTAACTTATGGTTTTTACGAATGTAACATACAAAATTTTTACATGATACCTATGTGCCAATGATGTCGAATCAAGGATCAATTAGTCGGTTAATCGACTAAACTTGTTTTTTAGACTAATTAGTCATTAGTCGAAAATATTGAGCATAGAATAATCAACTATGATCGACTAAATTTTTCGTAAATTAAAAAATTTCTTAAATTAATTGCAATTTTCTGGATAATAGAAAATTTTACAATAGAATTTCTGTTTTATGTTATTATTTTTAACTTTTTCCGCAAATTTAATTACAAAAAACAAGTTACATAACTTTTAAAAATCGATATACAAAAATTCTTTTGTATAAATTTTTTGATAGTTCTAAAAGAGACTATAGGAGGATTTTTCCATAATTTCAAATGAAATATTCTACAAACCAACTTATTTAATATAAAAATCCCAAAAGTCAAAAAAAAAAAATTTTCTTGGAAAAAAAATATATTAAATTTTTGAATTCTTACCTGAATTGTCGGCATGACCATTCAGATGCCGATTTTGAAACTCCATTACCGCACAACAATAAAATTTGATAACGGACGCCAAAAGTACTCACTGATAGGAAATAAAACTATATATTTAAATGAATGAAATCAAATTTAATATTATGATGTGACGATTATTAACATAATGAAAGCATACTACAAAGAGCCTAATTATCTTGTTTAGTACTTAACAATGTACTGCCAATCACACGATTTCAGTACATGTGTACTTTTAACGGACATGTATTTAATATAAAGTGTTTCAGAACACTTGAATTATCTATTTTATGTATTTACTTAACACATTGGCGATCACAACTTATTATGAAACGCCCAATTAGTACACTAGTTTAACAATTAATACATTTTATATGGAATTGTTGGCATGGGGAAGTATTGTGTTGTAATGTCAGGCTTCACTTGACGCTGTACAACGTCCATGGCAGTCAAAGTGTTAAGACGTTCTTGGTCATAACCTATAATGGTAAAGGGCCTAACTGGTACACTATTTTGACAGCTAATACACTTTATATGGAATTGATGATGTCGTATAGCGTGGTGTATGAGTTAGTTTCACTTGACGTCTTACATTGTCAGTGACCGTGAACTCGTTAATAAAATCTGTAATTGCTAAAGCGGGTTCTACACGATGCTACGAACGTTCCTTCCAACATTCGATCGAACGTTTGAGGCAATTAACACTATGAGGCCCGAGCACTTTCATAGTAAATTTCCCCGGAAGCCGGCAATATTTTAAAAAAAAAAACTATATAAACAAATACATAAAATAAAATGATTCAAACACTGAATAGATTCAACAACACAGTTCCACACGTATGTATGTGTAAAACTGTAAACATACGTACTACGTGATACGTACATACATACTACATAATATACACTGACATTCAAATCAATTTTATTTAAAAATATAAATTATATTTTTTATGTATTTTTTGTTTATCTTAAAATTTTTTATACATAGAAACCAAGAGAGTAGTGTTTGTTGGTATGTATGTGTTTGTGTGAATGGGAACACATCCGTGTGATGAAGAATGATAAACATGATAAACATCGCACACATAATGAGTAATCAACTAATCAATTAATCATTGATCGCGGTCGGCCTCTGGGGAAGTTTTGTTTCGTTTCGGATGCCGAATCCGTGGGACTGAAAGTGTTAAGTTCGATAGTTGGTGCGACGAATGTATCTGCTACACGGTGAATCGAATGTTTGATCCAATACGAATGATGATGTGTTGGTACTCAGTGGACGACGCTGTTATCTGTCTGATATTATCTCTAATGTTATACACTGATGTTGTCTCTCTTCACATGAACGAGTCGTGCAGCTGCTGAGTCGAACCAACCAACACAACCAACATTGACCTTCAAACGTTCGAAGCACCCCTTTGACTCGGTGCAAAAATACCGACATCGAACGGGACACGACCAAATGCGAACGTTTGACGCTCGACATTGGACACTCGTAGGTTCGAACAACGGCTACACGATGCTATGAACCATCCAACGTCGAATGTTGGAAGGTGTTCGTAGCATCGTGTAGCAGCGGCTTAACCTAGGAAGTTATACAGTCGTCTCTCGTTAATTCGAAACTCGAGGGACTCTTAAAATATTACGAATTATCGAGTGTTTGAAATATCAAATGGTTCAAAATAAATCAAAATGTACACTGTATTCAAAATCAATCAAAATGTACTTACAATCTTTCTGTCTCTTTCTCTCTGCAACTTTGAATTGTCGAGTGTTTGACGCCGATGAGTTCGAATTAACGCGTCGTTTTGTTACGTTGCAATGATTTTTTCGTTAGACTTACCAAGTGCATAAAAATGAATTGATCGAAATATAAAGAGATTTTGTAGGGAACTCGTGATAACCCTAGTAACCAGTCCTATCGTCAGAAATTTAGATCAGATTTATGTCCATCTGCGCCGTTTCTGACGAATATATAGACGGCAGATTATCAACAGAATTTAACGTCAGGAAAAAACAGCATAGATACGTAAAAGTCTGACGAATAATTTTTATAATAACTCGGTTATTATATTTTAATTTAAGGAAAACTATCAAATTCAATTGAAAATTAACTTTTTTTTAAATGTTAAAATATTTATAGTCTTATTTTATATGAATTTTGGAAATGTATTTCTCTTAAATAAAATCATTTCAGTCATCTAACATACAGTTTAAATCATCTATATATAGATAATTTAAACTGTATGTTAGATGACTGAAATGATTTTATTTAAGAGAAATACATTTTCAAAATCCAGAATAAATATAACGCCACATATAAAATAAGACTGTAAATATGTTAACATTTAAAAACAATTTTAGGAGAATTTAAAGCAGGTAGCTGCCGTCTTCCTGCCGTAAGTCTGTCGACCGAGTTATTATAAAAATTATTCGTCAGACTTACGTATCTATGCTGTTCTTTCCTGAAGTTAGATTCTATCGATACTCTGCCGTCTGTATATTCGTCAGAAACGGCGCAGATGGACGTGAATCGGACGAAGGGTAATGTAGACCTAAGTACGTAGATCTGATGTCAGTCTGACGTCAAGTAGGTTACTAGGGAACTTTGAATTATAGAGAGGTTCGAATTATCGCAAGTTTGAATTAACGAGAGTGGACTGTATTAGTAAATTCCCCTTAACTGACTTAAAAATGAAAACGAATTATATTTGAATACCTAATTGAAAAAAATGATAGTTTGACCCTTTTTTTTACTTGTTATAATTTTTTACTTTAGTCTTAGATTTGGAGCTTTTTCCCATATGTAAAGTATATCTCTTTACACGGAGAGAAAATTCCTATAAAAATTACTGTGCTCAGCACTACAATCGACGTGTAAAGGACGAACATATTAAATTCTGTAAGGTAAAAATATAAAGATTATAATTAATCATAAAAAATTTAAAGGATGGAATGTTCTTTTCGTAATATTATCTCCGTAAAATTTGTAAAACAGCACAGTAAAAAGTTCCATTACCGACAAAAAAATAATTTTTAATTGTATTTATTAAAAAAATTTCCATGCTAACATGCTAATAATAGAAAGAAAAAAAACAGAAAGAAGGTTGGTTGTGTTGGGATCGCTCTAATGAAGTGTACCTCAATCAGCGAGTTACATGGGTTACATGCGAACCATGTAGGTGTGGACTGTGGAAGAAACTTTGTCAGACAGCTCGCACCAGGCCCGTTGATGCAGCTACTTGTCAGTTTCAGTTGCTTTTACACTCTCTTAGGATGATGTCATCGTTTAATTCATATTTTTGTTATTTACCTATCTTTAGTATATTATGTATTAGAGTTAAATTGTTGGCCATCATTTTTGTATACATGTTTTTACAGGTTATGTGCAACCAATATAAGGTCGCGAGTCAGATGCGCAAATGAAAGAGTACGACAACAAGAATTAAACTATAATATACATGCATAAGAGTGTGATAAAAGTTGTGTTAGCACCACATTAAATTTTACCATGCTAGCACATATTTTTTATTTTGGTCGTCGATCGCGCACGGATTATAGGGAGCATAGTAATTTTTCTGAAATTTTCTTTACAAAAATTATAGGATTTTTCTCTCCGTGTAAAGCAAGAAAAAAAACTTCCGAATTGTATAAAAATTTAAAATAAAAAATCAATCATTTACAACTTGTCTTTAAAAAATTACATGGAATTATCTGAATCTTTTGCACGCATTGACTTTAAATGCATACTGTCTTTAGTGAATTTTAATGACTTTTCATGAAGAATGTGTACATTTTTTAAATATCTTCCGAGGTTTAACATTCCGAGACACATTGTATGTATATGCTTACATACAAATTCTTATCAGCAAAGTACGAAAAGTACTTGAAATTTTTAGAAATTAGGTACTGATCATAGTTAATACGGTCAAAATCGTCAAAAGTATATAAGTACGCGTCTACAGATTATACATATTTTCTATTTAATTAACATTTAAGGAGTTACAATGCGGAATTAATTTAAAAAAAAAAAACGACGGGTTGCAGTCCGGGAGTGCCGGCAGAAGTGAAAACTTGAATATTAACGTTGTGCATTTTTGATATTTTGGAATGGTTAGGGAATAATTTTGCACGAATTGCTTTAATTATCAGTATAAAAGTACTATCATATTTATGCGGTACCTAGAATACAATATTTATTGCGCTATCGTACACAAACATGACAATTTATATTACATTAAAAAGTTTATTGTCTGCTTTACTGTACTGTCTACTCTCCATCCATCTTACGAATTTTCGATCAGGTCACGTGTCCTGACGCGAGTTTAACATTTTTTACCCATTACAAAAAAAGTGTATAACGCCGCTAAAGAAGTTAAGTTTTTCACTTCAAAAAGTTCACCCCTGTTAATCCTGATGTATATTTTCAGCCTGCATATTAGTAAAGTAACGAAAACGATATGTACATATGTATATGTATTGTATTCTGTGAACGATATAAAAACCTTTACATACACACAAGCACAAACCGACACACCTATACAAATATAACTAGTCTAATAGCACTAAATTTTATCTATACAGTAGAACCTCTGTTAACCGGACAGCAGTATCACGCAAAAATTTGTCCGGCTAACAGAGGTATCCGCTTAACAGGGGCAGAATAAATAATACCATTAAATAATGTAGTATTCATAACTAATATTTTAATTCAAAATTTTTAAATTTTTTTACTCAAATCAATTTTATGAACGAATTTAGGTACTTATATAAAAATATAACGTTTACAAATGCATCGTCACATTAGAATCATTGTTAAAAAGTTAAAACATGAACAAATATACCTAATACATACGCACTAGACGTACTTGCGTCCGGTTAATGGAGGTAATAATGTACTAAATAATATTTCTTCGTCAAAAAATATTGTGTCCGTGTCCGGTTAACAGAGGGTCCGCTTAATAGAGTGCTGAATGCATTGGTTTTAGTATAGCATGCCACCGTCATAAAAAATTTGTCCGGCTATAGGAGGGGTCCGGTTAAGACAGGTGTCCGGAATCAGAGGTTCTACTGTACATTAATTTTAGAACAGACATAAAAATTTTTTAAAAGGAGATTCTTGTAGGGATTCACTTTTTCTAGCGTTCCGGCAAGGTTCCGGACGGCACACCCTGCCGGAACGCTAGAAAAAGTGGATTTTTGAGTGCGCATTTGGAGCGCTGTATCTTTTCACCTGTACAAGATAGACAGGTGCTCTCGCTGACTTTTTTGTAGAGAATTCGATTCTCTACAAAAAAGGTCTTAACACTTTTTAATGTATCTATCACCGTTTTCGCTACGTAAGCGGTGAAAGGTCAAAAAACGCTATTTATGAATTTTCAATATTGTTTAAACAATATGTGTCGATGCATTTCAAATGCGCCTAAGTCCACTACCGACAATTTCATGTTTTTTCATACTGTCTAATTTTCGATCTTAACAGGCGTATTTTCGAGTATATAAATCGAGCCTATGTTCACTCTATCCCATGGAAATGATGATTAAAAGATTGGATATTTTTTCAAAGTCACCTAAGTCCATTGTAGATTACAAATCAAACGTCCCTAAGTCCATTACAGCCAATCAAAATGGGCTTTTCACTTTTCATGGCCATTATTCTTGTTCGTTAAAGTGCATGATTCAAACCAGGAGTCTTTGTTTTTGTTTAAATTATTGATAAATTAATACAAATTATGTCTCCTAATTTAGCAAAAAAGAAAAATTTATCATGTAGTAATTCAAGAAAAAAGAAACAGTAGAAAAAAAATAAGTTTTCTCAATTTAATTCACTTTTTTCTTAAATTAAGTATTGGCACGTACTGGGAAGTACAATTATGTAACAGGACCGTATCGAGGTGTAATAATTTGAATATAATTATACTGATTTAGTTTTAATAATATCTAATAAAGATCTGTGTTGTATGGAAGCATAAGTAAATATCGCACCTATCCAACTTTTTGTAAAAAAAAAGACGTAATCTGAAGAAGTTTTGGATTTTGTGTAATTATTTTGATATTAAATTGAGTTGTTGTTTTGGATATGATTAGATTGGAAATAAAACAACAATTTTCTTAAAAATTGTTGTTTTATTTTCAATTTAACTTCTATTTTTATATTGTTAAATTAAAACCAGAAGAGATTTTTTTGTACATTAAGTCAAATAATTCCCAAAAACAAGTTTTTTATTTAATTCTTAATATAGTTAGCGATCCATACGGTATTTAGAGTAATTTATCTAGTTACTGTGGGGTTTAAAAATAAATCGTGTGGAATAGTATTTTGTATTTTTATTTTCAGTAGGTATTATGTTGAGTTCACCCCTGTAAGTAGATATTATACATAGCTAAGTCACCTTATTGCATATCATAATCGGCTAAGTCCATAACTCTTTTATTTCAATCGTACCTAAATCCATATAGTATATACCAGACTTGCTTAAGTCCAAAATTTAAATGGTAATATTTCAAATTTTAACGGACATTTTATTATTTTTTCTTTTTTAGGATTGCCAAAATTAACATATTAAATTTATTATACCCTGTACACATTTCTTAGAATTACAGATAATAAAAAATTGAAAATAGGCGATTTCTCAATTTTTGTTTACATGTGACTTATTGTTAGTCATATTTGAAATGTATCGACACATATAAAAAAAAACATTTCCGGGAGTTCACATTTTGCACAAATGTTCTCTTCGGTAATCCCTACAAGAATCTCTTTTTAAAAATTTTTTATATCTATTCTAAAATTAATGTTTAGTGAGATAGGGCTTAAAATTAGTGCTATTGGACTAAACCCGTATATCTGTCCTTTCGCATTACACTGGTTTCAGTAGTATAGAGATACTACCGTTCGTTCTGTATTCTGTACTACTGTCTACTGTTATGTACTGTCGTCTTACGAATTTTCGATCAGGTCACGTGTCCTGACACCAGTTTAACATTTTTTACCCATTACAAAAAAAGTGTACAACGCAGTTTATTGTCTGCTCTACTGACTGTCTACTCTCCATCCGTCTTACGAATTTTCGATCAGGTCACGTGACCTGACGCGAGCTTAACATTTTTTACCCATTACAAAAAAAGTGTACAACGCCGCTAAAGAAGTTTTCACTTCAAAAATAAAAAAATTCGTCAAGTGCGTGGTTGACACGCATTAAGTTAGGGCTCCTCAGTTATATATATGGAACTTTTTTGTAAAGCGTCAGTTGGAGTACAAAATTGTCGTTTAACTTTTTATCCTATCTTGAATAGTTTAATTCTATTTCAAAATTTACCCCCAATTTTACCTGAACAGACCCTCTAGTCGGTCCAATCCAGGATTTATATACATCACTAGAAAGCTCTCTAAAAACAACGTGTTGTGTCAATTTAGCGATCTGAGCCACCTACTTTTCGATGTTTTTAAAGGATACAGGCTGCAGATAGAATAGTGAAGTCAAATTTATATATAAAGAAAATGACTCATTTCAAAAATAAAGTTTTGTCACATATAAAAGATATAATTTCTACTATTCTTTTTCAATATACTAGATCAGGGGTTCTCAACTAGTGATGTGCCAAACTGTTCTTTTTACGGAACAGTTCCGAAGAGAACAGTTACAGAAAAACAGTTCCAAAAGAACAGTTTGCAAAAGAACAGGTCAAGGGGTCAAACTAGATTGTCTATGTCTCTGTTCCACTTGTAATGAGTTTGTGACGTAAATCTCCCCACTCTATTGGTGTAGATACACACTGTTTGCAGTGGTATTGGTTTAATGGTTGCGTCTGTGTGCGTATTTACACATACTACTACACCACACGTATTACCAGAGAGAGAAATGTGTGCTGCTCAACTAACAATGTCTAACAATGTAATATAATGGACTGTGTGTTCGGTGACGGACAGCGACTGACTACATGACTTAGCTGTGACAGGCCTACAAATGACTCCAAGCGAATTACACTTTTTTGATGTTAGTTGGCTTCTAGTGTTCTATGGAACAGGTTTTAAAAGAACAGTTTCTAAAAGAACAGTTTTATGTATACTCATACCTGTTCATTGAGCGAGAACTGTTCATGATACAAACAACAGTTTGTAGGACGACATCGTTCTAGTAATATGTTCAACTAGATATTTCACTTACAATTTTATTAGTGCCTAAAAATAATTTCGTTGATATTTACAAAAAATATAAAATTAATAATTGTCAAGCTGCAAATACAAAATAAATAATGAATCTCAAATTATAAATATCAGTTATCTATGTTTTATTCTAAATTCACATATTCATCAATTATTTAAAAAGTTACTTTTGGAGATAAATTGTTAATTCCATTTTTAATAAACCACATTAGTATCTTTTTTTAAATAAAATATTTTTTGGACATATTTGGTTTTCAAGCACATTTTTAGTCGTTTATTATGGTGTCCGATTTTGGAAAAATTCATTCCGATGGAACTAAAGTTGCCAGCATACAACCATTTTTTATCAAAACATTTAATTCTGGATAATGTTTATTTCTACGATATCGACCATCGATTAGTTTTTTGGTTTCACTAAAATTGACTAACTTAAACTTGTTTTATTCTTTGTACCATTGCAGTATAGTATAATCTTCCACAGAAATGTTGAATTTTATGCTGAATAGCTGAATGTCTGTCTGACAATAACCATTATATTATAGGTATATTATTTAAATTCAAAATTTAAATCAAACAATGCTGCTTTATTCGTTATATCCTTTAAAATTTAAAATAAAAATCTACCAACAAAGTTTATTGTAGTGCAGACATCTATAATATTAAAGTGACATCGTGGTCAACTATTTTTAAAGAACAGAGAATACGTATACACGTACATACATCACAAATCCAATTTTACGTAGTGGTCGGTGCAAAAAGGGGAAGTACGTAAAATCGGAAGATCAGGGGCGTCGGTAAACTTTTGTTTCGGGGGTTGGTAAATATTATTTATCTGAATTTATTTAAAACAAAATTATCTTAAGAGACAATTTACACCTAAAATTCGGTTGTGTAGACAAAGGAAATCGAATGTTATACTAATGAATATGAGTGACGACTTTTAGAAAACTGTCGAAAAATCAACTTCACTATCGCAATCATCAGCGTAAAAGACGCCAAATAGCGGAAGCTGATAAAGATTCTAGAATATTCTACTCGTGAACTAGCAAAAATACCAAAAAACAAACTTTGCTATTGAAATGGGTACTAAAAATTAGATTAAGCAGCGCATTTTGACAAAAATTCTAGAATGTTCTATTCGTCAACTAACAAAGATATCGAAAAATCGATTGCACCATTTAACTGGTCATCGAATAAAAGATGGAATAGCACATTTTGATAAATGTTCTAGATTATTCTATTTGTCAGATTGCAAAAATTGTTGGTTAAAATCGGACATTTGGTTTACATTAGTTTAATTTTGGTTGGACAATTAAGTGGTGCAGTAGATTTTCCAATATCTTTATTAGTTGACAAATAGAATATTCTAGAACATTTCTAAAAATGTCTTATTTCGTCTTTTTTTTGGTAGCCAATTCAATGGCGACGTCTCAGACAATATTAGCTACCTCAGACCCTCAGACAATATTACCTACGGCCCTGACTCTGGCTTGATACATAAATTTTCACCAACACAGACAAACGACAACATATCTGTGAGAGGAGAACCCCACTAAATCGCTGACGTCACTACGTAAAATCGGAGTACGTACCATTGGATGGCCACTGTATATAACAACATATCGCTGAACAGTTTTACAAATTGAACAAATATATCAATAAAGCAGAGAACAGACGAACAGATAAACAGGTGAACAGGCTAAATCGCGGAACTGTTCATTTACGGAACAGTTCCAACAAAAGAACAGTTCTGTTCTTTTTGGCACATCACTATTCTCAACCTTTCAGACTCTGAGCCCCCCTTCATACTTTGGTGTAAGGTCACGCCTCCCTTTACGGATTAAGTTAATTTAGACTTATATATGATAAATTTACTTACATTACGTTTGAGTAAAATGACTGTGAACTTAGGCTAGACATACTCTTGTAAGGAATATAAAATTATATTGCTTCAAATACAAATTTTTAATACACAAATCATCGAAAAAATCACAAGTCAGCTAGTTTCTCACGCTTGGCTGGACGCTCACTTACATTTTATTGAGCTAATAGCTATAAAGAAATGCCAATGATTGTGTGTTTGTGTCCAGCATCAAATTCAAATTTTTGTTGTTGTAAATATACATGCAAAAACAACTGTTTCAAGAAGTACAAACTTATTTAATTTTTTTTAATTGGTTGACGCCTCCCGTGGAATTCTTCCACGCCCCCCGGGTTGAGAACCGCTGTACTAGATAGTTAATCTTGCAAGAGATAGCTATATTACAAGCTTGTCTAAAAGATAAATTTATGAGAATGAGTCATTTCCAGTTGTCGTTGTTTTCGCTATTTCTTGTATAAATAAAATACCGAGTAGTGGATGAAATCACTAGTAAAATAAATCGGATGAAATCACTAGTAAAAAAAAAAAAAAAACTGCTGGGGCCGTGTTCGCCACTGGAACTTTTTTTTTTATTTGGGTTTAACATCTTCAACAGTAAGGCTGGTCGTCCTTTGGATGCGGAAACATGCGATATTTAATTCGGACGAATACGCATGAAAACGGACGAACAATCCAAACAGCTATACATCCTCGTCCATTGAAAGCGTCTCGTTCGTCCGTTTCCGTGCGTATACTTGCGACGTGCGAACAGATCCAATTTTGTTTGGATTTTGTCGCACGAAGATGTCCGTTCCATGAGATTTTTATTTTTATTGAAATGAAACTAAAGGTAAATTACAATTATAACTGTGTACCTTTGCATATTACGTGCCATAAATTGTTTTTTTACATATTTTTATAGTATTTATAGCTTGAGAAAAAGAAAATTAAAAAGAAAAATACAGACGAACATTGGGCTAGTGGACGGACAGTAGACGTATCATTTCGGACGAACGACAAACGTGCGTATTCGTCCGTATTAAATATCGCACGTTTCCACATCCAAAGGACGACCAGCCTAAGCAAACACTTGTGGAAGTAAGTGGCCACTGAAACTATACTGAAAGAAAAATTAACGGGAGGACATTATTTATGAACATTTACGCTCCTTTCACATTATACGGTTTTTGCCGTACGGCAAAAAATCGTACGCTCGCATTTTTTTAGTGGACTAAAGAAGAGCATTGGACCTTTCACATTACACGGTCACGGCAAAATACCGTGTTAGCAAACATATTATAATTTATAGTAGACATACTATAATTACATTCTTTTTACTATGTACCTGCCATTGCACTTGACGGTTGCCGTACAGCGTTTTTAACTCAGTAGTGTATGCAATTAAATTGATGCTTTCACATTTGACCGTTTTTTAACGTACGGCAGTAACATTATTTTGTTGAACTTTATGTTAATAATTATTAATTTCGTTTATGAAATGGATGAAACCATATGAAACTAATGTTGAATGTGGTAACCAGTATTTTAATACATTGTATGTAATTTCGAAATTGTGTGTTTTGACGTTTCGATTAATCCTTAAGTTCGCCAAGTAATTAATCAAAAGAGCAAACATCCGAAAAAGTTGAAAAATTTTATTTTCGTCATTCTTCAGTTCTTCAAAGAGTGTGTTAATAAATAATCCTACTTTCTATTTCCTCTGATTTATAGAATTAACTTTAATCACACTTGTTACTTGTATGATGTTGCAAATCAAATGAAGATATTCAGTTTACAACGGCAAAAAACCGTGCAATGTGAAAGCAACGATATCACGGCAAAAAGGCGTACGGTTTTTTACCGTACGGCGAAAACTAATCACTGGTCTCATTTGTGTTCTTATGTACGATATGTACCGTATGTACGGCATGTTAAAAATGGAATCACGTACAATGCAACAATCAGTGGACAACCGTAGAATCGTGGTGGGGGTATCCACTTGTCGTTAGTAAATAGAACTGAGTTCCATTCACTTGCACTCGCAATTTTACTACTGCTTAGTACTGTTTCGATATGTTTACACGACATTTTTTACCTACAAGTTGCGAGTACTAATGCTTAGTACTAACCCCGTTTAGACTAGGTATTACAAACGTACCCATTAACGTATTCATGGTATTTATCGTATTCATCCTTTGTTATATGCGGCGTCATTTCATTGCAAACGATTAAAAATTTTTGGAATATGTTTATGCAAATTATATTTAAAATTTAATAATTATATAAATTATATTTAATTAGGTCAGTATTGTTACATTCTCGCATTAATTTTTAATAAAAATATTTGAATTTAATTAAATTTCCTTAAAACGTTAATTTTAATATATAGTACAATGTGTTCCATTTTACTGTGATTCAAGTTATCCCAACATACGGTGTTACTTCACTTGGCTATACAATGACTGTTTTCCATTAAGGACACACAAACGACACTGTGTAACACAATGCATTTATTTTTTTACAAAAAACTAATTTTTTTTAAATTTAATGCAAGACTAACCTTTTAATTGCATTTAAAAGCAATTAAAACGTTAGTATTGCAATAGAATTTTAAAAAAAGTAGTTTTTTGTGAAAGAACAAATGCCAATGTTGTTTGTGTTTTCTAAATGGAAAACGACCCATATGTATAATTTATATTATATATATATATATATATATATATATATATATATATATATATATATATATATATATATATATATATATATATATACATATGTATAATACAAGTAATATTTTTATTTCTTATGTTGCACAAACTAAAAAACAGATCATATACTATAGTTGAGTTTACATGTGTAAACTTGACACCAGGGGTGGGAACTATTTAAAATGATTTCATTTTAAATATGTATTTAAAATACAAAATGGCATTTTGCATTTTCTATTTTAAATAAGTTCGGTCTAACCATTTTCCATTTTGTATTTAAAATGAAATTTTGAATCCATTTTACATTTAAAATGAAAATGCATGTATACTCACAAGTAAAGGTCTTGAAGTGATAATTCAGGATTTTGATGAAACTTGGTAGGTGTGTAGAGCAAGGAAAAATAACAGACACGTATTTTTTTTATCTGCCAAAAACGCCATTTAAGGGGTGAAATCCACCCCCAAAGTTGGGGTAAAAATTTAATTTTGCCAGATTACTCGAAAACTATAACAGATAGAAAAAAAGTGTAAATTGACACAACCCTTCATTTTTAAAGGTCTTTCTATTTATGTACTCAAATCCAGGGTCGGACCTACTAGGGGGGCCTTGACTATAAAATTGGGGGTAAAATTTGAAATAGGGTGAATATGATTCGATCAATCAAAATATTGATATCAAATATGAAAACTACATCAAAAATACTAGTTTACCTGTTTTTGCTAAAAGCCGCTGCGTTAAAGTTAAAACCTCAAATCTTAATCTGAAATCTTACATGTGTACCAATATTTTACTTATAATATCTTTAGAAATAACTTTTTAAATCGTTTTTATTTATTGTATTTATAATAATAATGTGTTTAACGTCCGTTTTTGAGACCATTTAATCTATAACAGACACCACCCACATCATTATTTCTATACTTTATTTATTCGTTACACGTTATTTATTCGTACAAAATTAAGGGGTCTGTATAAATTCCGGTAGCTCTAGTTAATATTGGAAACTGTTGAAATATTTTAGAAACAGAATCGATAGATATAAAATTTAAATGAGCTAACATCTATATTTATATATAATTACTACATTTTTTATTATAAATGTACAAGAAAATGTCTTCTACGCTGATTTAAATAATTGTGGATGTGTTTTTTTTTTTTTTTTTTTTTTTTTTTTTTTTTTTTTTTTTTTTTTATTATTAAACATAGTGTAATTCTAGTTATTATTAGCTAGTTATTATCAGTGCCGAAATTAATTTTGTATATAAACAGCATGTATTTAATATTTTATACATATAATTTAACCAGTTCATACATAGTACATAACAAATTTTATTTTACATTATAAATTTAGGGTTGATAATCCTCACAGTAATGATATTCCTCGCAATAATGTTTTAAGCAAAGAAATTTTTGACACCATGTGCATCTTATAATCGCAGGTTCACCACACACAGCACATTTGGTTCCTCTGATAGTTGATCAAAATTTGTTTTAAAGAAAGCGTATTCTACGGGATTGATAAAATAAGGAGGTCTTTGATCAATATAACCACTTTTGTACCAAGAATATTTAAATGTGTCTCTACAGCGTGGCGATGATAACTGATTGTGTGCCAAAGATTGCATTTTTATAATGTTATTTCTCGAATGAAGATTAATATCATTATTTGATAAAATGATTAAGTCCGACAATGTTCGAACATAATTCTTCCAAAATCGGAATCCAAAAACATCTAATGGTTGCAAATAAGCTGTTGTTTTAGGAGGTATAGTTAATATTTTAACTTCTTTTTCTTTAGGAATAACGTCTTCTATAGCAGGACACTGCCCACTCCAAGAGTCGAGCAACAAAACCGATTTTTTTCCAGTTTTAGGTAGGTAGACGTTTTTAAACCAATCTCTAAAGTGCTCCGCTGTTAATTTTCCAGATTTGGAAGCCGAAATATAAACGTTTTTTGCTTTGAATAATGATTGTTCTACCTTGGGGCCTAACTTCCCAGTAGGTTCTTTTAAAACTACAAATAGAGGTGAAAGCAGTTAACCTTCAGCAGATATTGTTGGTTGGATGATATAACTATGTGTCATGGATGATAGAGATTGAATAATGGCATCGACTTTTTTTGAACCTTTTTCCGTCAATGTTCTCCCTGAATGTATTTCTAAATTAAAACAACTTTGATCGGAATTAAAAATATTCTGTAGTTCATAATTTCCCACATAACTCTTTACGTTATTAATAAAGGCTTCGCATGTTTCTTTTAAACGATGCCAAACATTTTTTTAAAGGCGCGCAACCAGCCTTTTGAGGCTTTGAAATCAGCAAATTCAATTAAATCACGAGCTTCTAGTGCCCATCACCGAAGATTTATGTCATGAATTATGGATCGTCTCTCGATTGCGTCTCTAAAGTGGTTTAAAACGTACTCATGTATGAAATGTAGTTTATCTCTTTTGGTTCCACCCGATTAAAGGCTCCTGAGAGATACAAAATAAATTATTCAGTCAGGTCAAAATTACTGAAGCGATTTCAGTTTGGTTTCGTATATAAACTTATACACTTTGGAATAACTGATAGAAACATTTTTATCCCAGTTAAGAGTTCCAGTGGGGCACAGACTAAATTCTTGAGTCACCTCAAAATTATTGAACGAATGTCAATTAAATTTGATTTAGATACGTATTTATATGATATGCTTTTTAATAACTAACGGAATAATCTGTATCCCGTTTGAAAGTTCCTATCGTCTACTATTACGATAGGAAATAATACCAAAACTACTGAAATAATTTTAATCAAATTTAGTATTGGCATATACCTTAAAATAATAAATATATGGTATATTTTTTATACAGATTAAATATTCCCGTGGGAAATGAGCTACTATTTCATAAATTAGTTATTAATGTTGATTTTCTTTAGATTGTTTATTGACTGACTAAAAAATTTAGAAATAATATTAAATTGCTGCTCCGTTTTTTCCGAGAGATCGTTCGGTAGGAACATGGAATTTATTTTAATTATATCAAAGCGATTGAACTACTTTATTGTGAATTAATATGTACAATAATTTTATCCCGGTTTTCTAAAGGAAAAACCGGACACATAATAAGATTTCAATTTAGAATACTTTTTAGCTTTTTATTATTAGCTCGAGCTTTTTATTATTAGCTCTAGTAAAATTTTCATTAAGAGGTAGTCTAGGGTTTACAGCTTAGATACTAATATAATCTGGTTTATATCGCTGATGAGTTTTCCCATGACATACAAATTAAAATTCTTGTACTGTGAAGGACATCAGGGTTTTCTTTTGAAATTCACATAAAAATATCTGATTTATAGCATACGGATTGGGAAAAAGAAATCAAACAATAGCATTCACTTAAAAAATCATAAAACTATGTATTTAAAAAAAAAAAAGTATTCTTCATCCGTTATGTTGAACTGCCCAATACCATATGTTGGGGTGGGGGTGTTTGGATCATTGCACGAAAAATTTACAAAACCATCAAGTAATAAAATTATTATTATATTCACGGACTAATTATATTATATACTTGACATAAGAGAAAAACGTGACAAACTGATCAAGTTCTATTTAATTTTAATTGTTCGGAAATTACTATGTAGCTATACCTCATTTCAAATACAATTGATCCTGAGTTATCGTTAAAAAATTAAATAATTCTTATATTCGAAACAAATCAATATTCTATTCTTTTCTAAAAACAAACTGCAAATTTAAAATTTACGTAAATTCAATAATAAAAGAGATAAAACCAAGAAAACAGAAATTATTTAAATTCAGTGATGAAGCATGGTTAAATGTAAGTGAAATGAACCGTATTTGAATTTGAATATAGGTTAAGTATACAATATAACTTTTGTGTGTAATGATTAGTTTATTTCCCACGGGGACCTTTCGTATTCATATTCCACAGAATCGTTTAATCGGGATACGCACTATGCCACCAGCTATTCCAAAGCATGTGAGCGTCAGTACTGAATAGAATTGAAATCGCTTGCCTAGTTTTGACGTTATTGAACAATTTATTAGGTTTCCCATGGGAACCTATAATCGGGATAAAAATTTCCTGTTTGTTATTCCAAAATATAAAAGTATTCATATCAAATTTGATTGAAATGGAATCAGTAGTTTAAACATTAATTAGTTTCATATTCATATCCCTTAGGAACTTTCAATCGGGATACAAACTATCCCAGCAGTTACTCTAAATCTAAATTAAATTTAATTGAAATCTGTTCAATAGTTCTGACGTGATTGAATAATTTATTTTGTTTCCTGAGGGAATCCTTAATCAGGATGAAAATTATCCTATGTGTTGTTCTATAAGGTATAAGTATCCATGCTAAAACTGAATGAAATCGTTTCAATAATTTTGGGCTGACTGAATAATTTATTTGGTTTCCCATGGGAACCTATAATCGGGATAAACATTTTCTGTTTGTTATTCCAAAGCATAAAGGTATTCATACCAAATTTGATTGAAATCGGTTTTGTAGTTTTGATACCACTTAATTTCGTATTCATATCCTGTAGGAACCTTCAACCAGGATATAAATTATCCTATTAATTATTCTAAACCATATAAGTATCCCCTCAAAATTTTATTGAAATAGGCTTAGTAGTGAAGACATTATTTATTTTAGTATTCACAACCCACGGAAACTTTTAAACGGAATAAAAATTTCTTATCGGTTATTCCAAAGCATATTTATGTAAATATCTAAACATACAAAATCGATTCAGTAGTTTTTTGACATCATTAGTTTCGTATTCATATCGTGTTTACTTTTACAATACATATTTTCCTGTAAGCTGATTTGGTTATATTGCCAAACAGCATTACACTACACAATTTCTCTAAATGAGTCTAGCGAAATTATAATAACACTAAAATTTACTAGGTGTATTGCAAGAGACAACATTAGTTGACAATATTTGGTTTTTTTATAATTTGACTAGAGTTATTATAATAAAACGGTTTTGACAATATAGCTGCAACATATACATATATGATACTTGTGAGTTATGACATATTAATTACAGAACTCGAATTGAACGACTTGAAGTCTAATGAGTTGCAATGTCGGTTGAGTTAAATTTATTACTAGAGCTGCAGTTCTCCTAAGTCAAACTTTTTTGATTCAAGTTATGAAATCTTTAAGACACGTCGATAAGAAATGTTCTTGTATTTCGAGTACATGATTTTCATAATTTAGAAGTTGCAGTTGTAGCGTAGTCAAGGTTTAAATATGCGAAGGCTGAATTAAATTTGACAATATTTTTGAGTAACAATATTTCAGTAGTTAAATTTCGTTTTCATATCATACAAACTTTATAAAATTTTCTCAAGAGACTGCCCTCATTTCTTAACTTTTTGACATTTTCTTAACTTTTTTTATTAATATAAATAATAATAAAAAATTTATAGAACAAATTTAAAGTAAAAAAAGCATTTTGTATATTATAATCCATTTTAAATAGCTATTTTCCATTTTCTATTTTAAATATGTTCAGCAAAACCATTTTCCATTTTGTATTTTAAATGCATTTTTGAATACCATTTTCCATTTTCTATTTTAAATAGTTTATATGAACCATTTTTCCCATCCCTGCTTGACACATCACTTAATAGTCAATTACAACTTACTAAGTTATAAATACCATAAATTTTAGCTTTTGAACATGCAAAATGAATAAAAAAAATATATTTAATTTGCTATTAAATGTCCTCAAAGCTTTGTTCAGCCATTAATATTGTTCAGTGCCAAATTTAAAGATATTTTGGAATTATGGGGCAGTAAGAAAGAATTATTGTATCGTGTAAACTACCATTTCAACATCAGTATAATACCATGTCCCTGCCACTTGTTTTCAAGGACGGGCCAATGACTGTCACAGTTTGCTAGGTGGCGCGGATGGTAGGGGAGTATACTAAATAGAGTTGGGACATGTGAGCATTTTTCATCAAATGGATGTCAAAATTAATTATCATATGATTGAGTACAAAAGTATCGTTACCAAGTTATGTGTTAACGAAAAATTAAAATTTTTTAATTTAATTAATCTTTCTAGGTTGAGTTGAAGTTTTTTTTTTAAATATTTAATTTATTTCCAATTTATTTTAGATGAATCTGATGAAAAATAGCGAACTATCGAAACTCATGTCCCGACTCTAATTTTAACTCCCTGTACATCAACGCCATCTGGTATATTAGTTACAGCGGGTCAGAATACGGTCCATTTTTTTTATAATGGACTATATGCAGAGTGGCAGGGACATGGTATAATACATATATTTGTACACAGGGACGTTGAAAATTTTTTAATGGTATTTATGTGTTTTTTTGCCTATGGTTATTAAGTTAGCCTTAAATTTAATAATAGTACGACTATTTGAATGTCAAACTATCTGTTTTGGTTAAAAAATTTCATTAATAGTTTTTTTTCTGTTTTAAAAATAACCCCACAAAAGTGAGAATATATTTTCATAGAAATGTCAATGACGTTTCAAGACATTAATAATAATAATGCTAATGTAAAATCTTACCCCCACCAAGCAATTTTTCTGTCACACAAGTAAATCAATAGGGTCCTTCGGAGCCCTAAAAACGATCTTTGGCTTCTACATCCAAATCTATCCTTTTCCAATGCACTTGCTCACACCGTATACCTATATACCGATCTTGCGCCCCTTACCTCAACCACCAGCAAAATCAGTTTTTTTTAGACAAAAATCGATTATATTTGTACTTCTTTTGTATAGAATATAACGAATATAATATGCAAAATTATAATAAAACTTGTTTACCGTGTTTGGAATATACGTCATGACTTTCCTTGTCTATTTTTCATTTTCCTCTACTTTCTGAACATTTTTGCAGTAATGACCCTTAAAGTAAAAAAACATAAGATCTTTACAGCTAAATATTTATATTCTTTTTTATATGACATCATAATCCCTGCATGTTTTTATTAGCTACGACATACGTTTAAGTAATTACTTCGTAACTAGTTGAAAGGAGATGTTTAATATTTTTAATGAAGTAGCTAAGAAAAGTATTTATTAAAATAAACGCCCAGTATTTCCTCCCTTTTTGTTATTAATGACACACCCTTCGAAGACCTAAACAAGTCGTCAAGGGTAAGTTGTACTTGCGCAAACAGTGTTCCGTACAATCAGTTGTTTTTATAAATTTGATATAATAGTATATGATACGATGATTCTAGCATACATAGTTTATAGTCAGTAATAGCGTTCGGTATACATCGTATATATACCTTCACCCTTCTCTCAAGAACATGAAAAGTGAGACAGGAATATACAAATATCTCCAAAGTAAGGCAAAAGTACTTCAAAACAAGTGTAATGTTCTTAAAAGTAAGAGTAAGACACTTTGGCTAGTTGCGTTACGAATGCTCCCTATATTCCTGTCTCACATTCCATTAGGGATGTTATGGATATGAAATTTCCGATACGGATACGTATACGAAAATTTTACCCCAAAAAGTGAACGTCAAAGACAAATCACCGGAAATCTATCAAAAGAAATATATGCAGCAAAAATTTGCTTCGATTTAACCTCAGTTTTCCAACGGCAGTTGTCTGTTATTATCCGAAACTTTTATTTTCGGATGTTGAATAATTATATATAATATATGTAATTATTTCGGATATCCGGTAGTTTTGGTTACGGATATTCATAACATCCCTACTTTCCATGTTGCAAATGTATAGCGTATATAGCCAACGCTTACCCTTCTTCCTAGAACATGGAAAGTGAGACAGGAATATATGAGCCGTTTATTTTGCAAGTGGGGCAAGTCCATATTTTGTTATTACGAGATATTTAAGATTTCAATCAATTTAAAAATATTGGTAAGTATTAATAGACATATTTTTTGTATTTTGTGGTATTAGATAATGTAAGTTTATAATCCAATTGTGTTGATAGTGCTGGCTAAAAAAAATAGTGGTTTTATTATAACTAAATGGACTTGCCTCACTTTCAAAATTAATGAATTATTGTAACCGTTAATTTAAATGGATAATATTTCAGTTGTATCATTTAGAAATAAACATAATAAAAAAACCTTCATTCGACAGTTCAACTTCAGAAGCACGTACTGTGACATTATTACCTCCTACCAGTGCCTTAGTAGTAGAAATGAGTGTATGAAAATTAGTATGCACTTTAAAAGGGCGACTTACCCCCTCTGCAGTGTTGCTTAAAATGAATTTTGAAAATTTATTTTAATTGTTTTAAACTATTTTCCCTGAAGAAGTTTTTAATTACTGAACTAGTACGATTATGTCGACATACCCGTAGTTAATTACCCCTGGATTTAATATTAGGAAGTTGCTATTGTATATGTACTCCTCATCCACCTCATCCACTACCTCATCCACCCGACAATAACTGTTTTTTTTTTTTTTTTTTTTTTTTTTTTTTTTTTTAAAGATAAAAATGGAGTATACACCTTTTACTTAATACAGTTTCTAATTTTACCACCAAAGGCGCGCTCGTATCTTTGCATCGTCCATATAAGATGTAACTTAATTTGACAAAACCTACAATTTACCTCCTTTATTATCTAGTACTGCTGACTGAAAAACCAAAACATTAAGCCATTAAGGAATTTAATGAAATAATTAAATACATAAAACGATAGATATAAGAAATATCAATTTATTAAAATTTAAATTAATATCTAAAACATTCAACATTAAAATAATCAACTTGACTAAGTTAATAATAAAGTGCTTAATTCTGTGAAGTTTTCCTTCTGTTTTGCAACAGCTCTCAAAAGATTTCTTTTCTGTTATTATTTTTTATTACAGAATATGTAACACAAAAATAAAATTCCTATCACAGATAAACATAAAAGGTATGTATGTTTACTAGAAAGACATTTAATAAATTAAATTTCAGGTTTAATTAAATTACAAATACTGCATCTACTCTAAATTCTGTTTTTACATCACAACTGAAGAAAACAAAAACACTCGGTAACAAACAAATAACTAGAGTCTACATTGCATCAAAATGAAACCTATGAGACTCTTGTAACCGTTCTTTCTTATCCTCTTGTCGTTCTTTCCAATATAGACCTAGGATGATTAACGTTATTACACCACAGACGCCTGTTAGTGCAGCAACACTCATTAAAATTAATTTACTTGGCGTTACAAACAACTGGGCTTTCCATTTCGATGGTTGATCGGTGGGCCAAGGGATTACAACCATTTGTGAATTGGGTATAATTTGCGTCCAATCGCGGGAACGATTCGATAGAGCAACTGTAAGAGAATCAACGAAATTCGGTGTTCGACCTAAACCGAATATCGTGAACGGTAAGTTTAAGGAGAAATGAGCTGACTGAGGCAATTGAGCGGAAACGGCACGTCGGGGTTTTCCTTCTTGAGTGGTTGTACGGTAAGAGATACGTGGTCCCGGTAAATTTGTTCCTGAAATATGAAAACATTAATTTTGGCAATTTCCCAGTATCCGTGCATATTTTTAAAAATTTCAAATATACATCAGATTAAACCCAGAACGAACGAAAACAAGCAGAAACATGATTAATCACGTTTACTTTTTGCAAAATATTGAAAAGTTGCTTTGTGCATATATACAAAAACACTTCATTATATTTTTAAATTTTCGAACAATTTAAAAGTCACTGAAAAATACAAATTCTCGATTATAGATGCCACAACCGCTGCGTATAACCGCATTTAAAAGATAGTCCAAATCGGACAGAAGTAGACATTATTGGATTCAATTTAAGACAGATTAACATACTTTTTTTATATTTAAAAAAAATTAAAAAAGTAAATAAAAATTTCGAAGCACCGATAATCCGCTATTATCTAGTCCATTGTTTTTCAAAGTATGGTACGCGTAGTCTATACATCAATGGCGCACCCTTAAGGGTGCGGCAGTCAGGTACAACAGGTACGCGGCCATTTTTACGTAATGCCAGAAAAATTATAAAACTATTAGGTTTAAAACTTATGTTGCAAGAGCGTCAATACTCGGGGGCAAGGGGGAGCCGCGGTCCCCCTCCTAGCTGATCATGTTTGGAGGAAAATTTCAAAAAAGGAGCCCGAAGAAAGCAAAACGACGTTTGTTTTTCTCCTCGATATTATCTTTGGAGAAAATATTGAAATAATTTGGGAATTTTTATGGCTTCGTCCAAAATATCAGAAATATTCCTTGCCTCTAGTTCCAGCCCCCCCCTCCGTCGTAAATCATCATATTGGCGTCCTTGCTATGTTGTTTAGTAATATTTGAAGGGAGTTGTGTAAAGGTTATAGACCAAATCAACTAAAAATGGTTTGACGCCATTAGAAATGAACCAAAATTAGACGGACAGTTTTAAGTTACTATTATTACTCTAATATAAAAATAATTAACAAAAAGGAAACTAGATACGTATGCTTCATTTGTTTCATTTTTTTGAATATATCAGATCATTTTTAATTGATTTAACTTATAAAATTTATTTTCGGTATTAACCACAGAGTACAGAGGAAACACTGCTATCTCTATACTACTAAAACCGGTGTAATCAAAAAACGATAGAAAATGTGTTATGTGGCTACACATTGTTTGTGTTTGTATTTGTGTGATGTGTATCAATGTATGCGTATCGCGCATACATACACCATACATAGATACATATATAATAGACACTATGATTGAGGCCGCTGATCGACTGTGACAACAATGATAAACAATTAATACCCATCGGTTCACTACCACCGAACGACTGAATTTAAAGTAGCCTGACTTGCTCAGAATTGCACACTGCCGATTACATGATTTTCTGTTTACTTTCTTTCTAGTGTTCTGTGGTATTAACAGCGAGTGGATGTTGTGAGTAAATGTAAATTCAAGTTTAGCTATTAAACAGCATAAAATATTACTGGACATATTTGGCGATAGAAATGTAAGGTGGCTAACTTTCTCGCAAAAGCAACTGCGACCCTCCATTTAATTTTTTTTTTAAATAGTCCCGTAATTGGTCTAGTGTGTTCCGAACGTTCCGAATTTATTGACCTAGAAAATATATCTTCGAAAAATTTTATCTTTTCTACACGGAGAGTTTTTTCTTTTAGTTAATTATGGTCTCATTTTACGGCAGATTTGTAGGAGAAACCTTGTATTGATGGAAAAATGCAAATTGAAAAGCAATGCCATTACTATTACCATTAAAGGCTGTTAAATTGTAAAGATATAACAAATTTACTTCAATTTCATGGTTTTAATACTTCGTATAAACTAAACAGAATAATTAAAATTTTTTAATTGTTCATTTACTCAACTTATTACGGATAATTATGAACTCAAACATGCGATAATTAATGTTGAAATTTTCTCTAAAACTATTCTTCTTTTTAAACTAAATCACGTCACATTGTTAAACTTAAGTGATTTAAGTTTTTTGTGATGTCGTTTAAAACCACAGATGAGACAGATTAAGCCTACATATAAAAAAGTGTAATCCGAAAGTTGAAATGAGTAGCAATTTACACCACTACTGATTTAGTCTGTTACTGACCGTCGTGGTGTTCACGTCATAATAAATATCATGTTTTTTTAATCAACTCGGAAATTTCAACAGAAAAAAATATGAAGTGTGTCGTATTTAAGTGTAAAAATTCTACTGAGCAAAAAAATTCTCAAAATAAAGGGATATCTTTCTTAAAATAAATAAATTTATTTTTAATTGTTGACTGGTGGTAACATACGGTGGCCATCATAGTATATAGTATATGTATGCGTACTGCATACATCATCATCAACATATACTAACACATTGGTATATTCGTGTCCATACATTATGTGTTTTGGTCGTATGTGTGCTGTGTTATGTTACTCGTTGGTTAGAGTGGGCACAGTTTGGTAGACATACTAGTTCGACCCCTTGTTTAAAACGCTTTCCTATGAATGAATAAATCAGATTTTTAATATTAAGTTTTACGAAAAGTAAATGTGACTGACGATTTTTATGCGAATTTTCGTACGTTTTAGGTTTAATTTATAAAAAAAAGGAAAAAAACTTCAAAAATTACTGTATGCACGGACTTTATAGGGTTGTTAATAGATCCAGAAATGTACAAACCATAGGTTCGTTTCTTCTTTCCTAGACGTCCTACAACCATATGATTATTACTATTTGTTAAACCAGTTAAGACCATTACTTTTATAAAGTTGGCGTCATAATCCAAACTATTTTTGAACGCGGTGGCCTTATAACTATTTGAATTCTTCTGGACAAAAATTACATCCAATATACCATCTTGATAAAAATCATAGAATACAGCCATCACTGAATTATTATTATATGGTTTAAGAGCCTTCCAACGTACCACATAAGTTCGATTAAAATTGCTGCAGGATGCCTCACACGGAACATTCTCCAGGAAGAACGACTGATACTTATCTTTAGACTGTTGCAAGGTAGCCAAAAGATCTGGATAGCCATCCATATTAAAATCACCACTACGAAGTGTTATTGTATCGGTATACCGTTGACCATCTGGTTTTACAAAGCCCCATACGTTACTGCTATCTGGGTCTTTAAAATCTACTTTCATATCGTGCCACGCGTTATTCTTGTAAACGAGAATTGAAGAATTTCTACAGTCTCGATCATAACAAATCGGGGTCACTAGATCCATTCGACCAATCAGTTCCACATCCATAAATATCGATTGTCCAATTGACCCATGTTCAGAGATAACTGGTTTTTTGATTATCGTGTCGTTGAAACTGAACACAAATTGTTGTGGATCCGTTGATACTTCCTGCCCATACCAGATTTCAAAATGTTTTTCGGTGGTAATAAAAATATCTGCCATACAATCGCCGTTGATATCCAAAAACGCGTTTGAATGTGGATACCGGATATCCGGGGCGCGATACAGTTCCATTCGAATTTCTGTTGGTGTCGTTCGATTTTTATTAAAAATCCAGAACACTCGTTTTCCTTCTTCGTTTACTCCAAATAAATCGATGATCATATCCTGATTGTAATCGATTGCCAGTGGTTGCCCAGTCATTTTTAAAATCGGTGAGTTTGTACAAGTTAAATTGATCAATGCACCCCAAAAAATATACACATTTATGTGATTGGTCTTATTTCGATGTTTTGAATAAGTTGTTACGAGAACATCCATAAAAGCATCTCCGTCAAAATCACCAGGCACTACACTTGTGATTATTTGATTAGATGTTTTATTAAATTCACACCGCATATTTTTTCCTGGTCGCAACAAGGGTTCTTCTTCAGCTGCTAACATTATTTCCAAAGTACGAGAGTTGTCCCGCAACACGAACACATCAGTCAGTTCATCCGAATTAAAATCACCAAAGGCCGCGGGCATTCCATCGGTAACTGAACCGAAAACGGAATTTGTGATGTCACTGGCCAAGGTGATTTTGACAATTAACAATGTTATTAAAAATACTGATGACATTTTGAATATTCTTTGATTTGAAAAACTGGAAAATTTTAAACGTTTAAAATAAAAATTACTCTAATTAAAAAAATATCTTTACTTAAGTAATTTGGAAGTTACCTTCACATGATTTAATTTACATGGCATAAAAATTTCACTTTCTTGAATAAAATTCACTTCCAACACTTTATTTTCCTTGATTTTGACAAATGACAGTAACAAAAAGAATGAAGATAAAAACTGTATTTAGTGACTCATTTGATAAATTCTTATCGATAAAAATATACTCTATACTATTAACTACATTATATTACTGAAGATGGCAGGACATAGACGTAGTGTAGTGTACATATAGGGTGTATAGAGCTCCATGGTATAGAGCGTAAGCACGGTGATTGGTTCCGGCATGTTCTATCCAAAGTTTGCCTAAAATACATTGGAAATAAATTAAATGTTAACAAAAACCATTTAGTTTAACTTAGAAAAAATAATTAAATTAAAAATTGTTAATTGTTTGTTAATTCATAACTTATTAACAATAATTATGTACTCAAACATGTGATAATTAACTCTTTGCACTCAAGCAAAAAAAAGTGAGTTGTAAATAGGCTGGTAAGACATGTAGCACATGACAACGACCGACGTTCTTTTTTTGACGGATTCTTTTGACGTTCTAACCTTGTTTCCCCAAAGTTGAATACTAAATGCGCTAAATACGTCCTCAATGCTGTTTTTATTAGTTTTTAATTTTAACAAGATAATTCAACGTGATTTTGTATTATTTTATTTACAATTTTTCTAATAAATGAATGTGTTTGCAGTTATTAAATAAAATATTCATGTAATGTGAAGTATGAGCAGTCATTACAGTTCAACATTCAGTGTGTCATGTGGTACATGTCTTATGATCAGTGTTGGCAGGTAAATAGAGGACGCTGATCGTACCAAAGGCGCGAAATTATCGTATTTTTCGTATTTTTAAAAAAAATTATCGTACACAATAGATTATGGTTGACGAGCAAAAAAAAAAAAAACGCCTTTTAAGTACTTTACCATTTGTTTATTTAATTAAATATTATTTTTTTTACTTACAAAAAAATTATCCAACTGTAACTATAAAAAATAAAAAAAATATATACTTTATTTATATTATTAGTATAAATATATTTTCCACTTCACTTTCAGTAGTAGTATTAAGTTACTACAGTTATAATGGGCAGTAACTAAATTATTGCTGAATTTTAATAATCTTTTGGAATTTCAATGTCATCGTCACTTCCAATTGTTACCTTTACCTAAGTTTACCATTGTCGGATATATATTTTTCTTTTACAAATTTTCGTTTGTCATACGACTAAATTCTGGTTTCGATGGTTGATAATTAACACAATTACCGTGAACTCTTTGTTTTATTAATAATAATCCATTGATTGTCGATGTAATTAATTTGTTTCTCGACTTTGTTTTTATCAAATTAACTTGACTAAAAATGTTTTGAATTTGAATTTATAATTACTATGATTAAAATTCCATGCACTGGAAATTATCGTATTTTCGTGTAAATTATCGTATTTTTACGTACGATAATAAAGTGTTATCGTACATCGTACGTCACCACTGAATTATCGTACATGTACGATAATTATCGTACACCTGCCAACACTGCTTATGATCCAACAGACAAAACACCTTTAAATATGGTAGAGTTAATGGACAAACCACCTTGTCATGCTGTACATGTCTTATAAGCGTAAAGGGTTAATTTTGAAGCTTCCCGCTCTGTTTTGGATAGAAAATGGATGACATGTAGTGTAGTGCCTAGAGTGCCTATAATAAATACAGTGGTGACATGTGTACTGAACGCTGATTGGTTCCGGCATTTTCTATCCAAAGTTTTCGTAAAATATATTGGAAATAAATTAAATGTTAACAAAAACCATTTAGTTTAACTTAGAAAGAATAATTAAATTAAAATTTTTTAATTGTACATTAATTCATAACTTATTAACAATAATTATGTACTCAAAAATATTTACTCAGACATGTGATAATTAATTTTGAAGCTTCCCGTTCTGTTTTGGATAGAAAATGGATGACATGTCACGACTGTATTTATTATAGGGACTCTAGTAGTGCCTAGCGTGCCTAGAGTCCCTATAATAAATAGAGTCGTGACATGTGTGCTAAACGCTGATGCGTATTTTGAAAATATATCCGAAGCAGTGTCGCCAGATTTTAAATCGACATATTACTACAGAAGAGGGTAGAAAAATACTATTTATTACTACTCCCACAGCAAAAAATACTACCTTATTACTACACTGGCGGCGCTGGAGTCTTTGAATATTAGAGGTAGAATCTGACAAATTCTGGCGGTAAAATATGATATTTAAAGAAAAAGAATGATTTAACGCCATCTGTAGACTTTTCGATTATTTATGGATTTTCAAATTGTATTTAGAATACTTTTAATAATATTTTTGTTAATTATAAAACTTAAATTCGATGTATTTTTAATCAATAAACAATCATTTTGGTAATTTCAAAGAAATAAGGCTATCTATAAATTCGATTAAAAATTATAAAACAAAATTTATAAAACACTCGTAAGGATTTTGTATCCACAAAAAAATGATATGTGTAATAGGAAGATTTATAATGAATCTATTGATACGCTACTTGACCAGGGCTGCCAGATTGTATAATTGGATACAAAATCTGTATAATTTTGGTTGCCTTGTGTATCCTCTTTGAATAAGGAATTTTCTTGTATAATTGGATACAAACACCGAAAATTTAGACTGAATACGCTGAACATAGTAGTTGCAATTCTTTATTAATGTGACATCACGTTAGACCCAATAATGAAACTACATACGCCGTTACATGTATATGAATTTTCTTTCGTTCTGACAAAATTGCAGAAATGATTAAAATTTAATAATTAAGGTTTAGTTGGAAAAAAATCGGTTCATTTTTTTCTTGCTCTTTTTTTGTAACGAAAAGTTGTTTTGTATAATGGGAGTCAATCTACTTAATAAATTTCTAAGACTGACTGACTTACAGACAACACACAGCCTAAACTGTTGGGTTTAGAAGAATGAAATTTTGCATAGGAGTTCCCTATGTAACGTAGGTGAGCACTAAGAAAGGAATTTTGAAAATTCGTCCTCTAAGTGGGTTTAATAGTGGATGAAAATTTGTATGAAAATACGTCATTTTTAAAATTAGAGATATATAAAAATATGTTACTATAGCTATTAAAATAAACAAAATTTAATAAATCGTGGAAGTTGGTATTTAGGCTTTTGAAAACACCGAAAGTAAGCAGAAAGTGAGCACGAAGATGATGCCGATGGAAAAGCCCATCGGATATACGGCTAGTTATGTATAATTTCAGAGACCTGACTGTATAAACTAAAAATTTTTACTGGCAGCCCTGTACTTGACAGAAAACCATTTATATATGTATGTAAGTGCCTTGTTTTTGAATATCATAATATATCAGTCATTTTTTTTGTATTTTTATTTTTGATAAATTTTGTAACAATTAACGACTTTCAAAATAAGGGAAATAAATTATAAAAATGATTACTATTGTTTTTTTCTTTTTCTTTTTATTATGAGCTTATCTAACCTTATTAAGAAATATTTTTTAGTATTCCCAAATTTGCAAAAATTAAGGAATTTTTCGTATTCCTATAATTATTTGCCATTTTTTATTTTTTACAATACTTCCGCAGCTACTTTAAGATTAATTACTCCTCTGCAAATAAAATAAAAAATATCCAGATCAAAAATATCCAAATCATAAATGTGCAAATTTTTAAATATATTCGAAAAAATACCGCTAAAATACTATATTTTTTAAAAAATACTACTAAAATACTACATTTTTTTTAAAATACTACTAAAATTCTAAATTATTACCAAAATACTACTAAAATACTACAATACTACGTCATTACTACAACCTAAATCTGGCGGTCAAATATTACTACGGTAGTAATGAAAATACTACATATGGCGACACTGATCCGAAGTCAGAGTTTGTGACGTCACTGACCGCTCTAGATCGGGTATAATTTACAAAACAGAATCTAATAACAAAATAACTCTTTAAAATATACCTCATTTCAAAGCCAAAATCGGGTATATTTTCAAGTATAAAAATACTACTATGAGAATTTGAATATATACCCGGCAATAAATATTAGTGTAATCTTATACAGTTACTAACAAGGTATATTTTCAAACTTATTTCAACTATAATTTATACTCGATCTTCAGCGTTCCCTTCTTCAGCTCAATACGATACTTTTTATTTTTATATACAGAGTGAGTTTTTCGGGAGTTGCCATTTTTATTACAGCCAAACCGTTGATTTAATCGAAAAATTGTTCAAATAAGAGTTGTAGATATCAACGGGGGCAACCAATTGCGATAATCAGGAGCTTTATAGCTCTTGTGGTTTTCGAGATACGATACAAACTTACCTTTTTTTAAATGGAATAGTAGACTTATTTGTTGTTAAAAATTATTCAATAAAGCAACAATAACCAAAAATAAAAAAATAAAAATTTTTATTTTAAGTTTTTTTTTCAAATTTTACAACTTTCGCGCTTAAAAGTGATTTATTTAAGTTAATTTTGGTAAGTTTAAGAGCGCCTACTTCAAACAACCCTCAATATTACGGAAAGTAGCAAGCGGTAATTGTATTTATGTTACACAGATGGCCTTACCGTATAGATTTACCTGGAGTCCCTATAATAAATAGAGTCGTGACATGTCATTCATTTTCTTTCCAAAACAGAGCGGGAAGCTTCGAAATTAATTATCACATGTTTGTGTAAATATTTTTGAGTACATAATTATTGTTAATAGGTTATGAATTTATTAACAATTAAAAAAATTTAATTTAATTATTCTTTCTAGGTTAAACTAAATGGTTTTTGTTAAATATTTTTTAACTTATTTTCAATTTATTTTACCCAACGTTAGACAGAAAATGCCGGAACCAATCAGTGTTCACCACATGTCAAGACTCTATTTATTATAGGGACTCTATTTTAGCATAAATGCAAAAATGAAATTTAGAATTTCAGCTATTTAACTTGGCAAATTTTATTTTTTTTTATTCAATTTTTGGTATTCATATGGATTTATACCTAAAATTCTTCTTGGAATGTAATTAAATCAAGTAAGTACTTCATATTATTTAATTATTAAAAATAAGTATAATTTTTAATTTTAAATGGAAATTATTTTATAGGTTAAATAAAAATAACAAAAGTCAATTACGGAAACAAGAATAAAATTTATTTAGAAATTTTGAATGCCTGTGGAAAAGCAATGATCACATCGGGTCAATGATCATTAACAAGTCAAATCTAAAATGCGATTTTTACGTTCAACTTATTATCAAGGAAGAAGAAAAATTGAAAAATCTATGAAATCCGGGAATGGCACCGAGGGAAAATTGTAGAACACGTCGACATACTGTAATTTCGATGTTTGCCGGAAAAAATAAACAATCTTATTCTATGAAAAATGTATTTTATTTTATATCCTGAAAAATTATAAATATTAATCAAAACGAAATAATTAACAATAAAATGACAAGTTGTCATCCAATAAAAAAAGTATACCAAGATAATGATCCATAATCATTTGGTTACAAACTAAAGTAAAAAAATTTCGCAGTTGTGTAAGATACTAAAATACAGTGGACTTTCGGAGATTGTCCAATCAAAAATTGTCAATATTGCGGTGATAGGGATTTAAACATCGAAAGTTTACGTCACACGAATACTGCAAACACACAATTTTTGTGAATACAATGTTCGTGTGACGTAAACATACGATGTTTAAATCCCTAACACTGAAATATGAACAATTTGCGATTGGACAATTTCCGAAAGTCCACTGTACGCTGCCAATGGGGTGTGGCACACAGCTTTCTCGTACTCGTAAAAGCACCTTGGTAATTTAATGCCCAATATATCTTTGTGTAATTTAATATTGGTACATAAATTAATAAAAATAAATGAACAAAACGATTCATAAAAAATTGAGCGAAATGTGACTAACAGTAAAGAAGATATTGACATTTAATGGGATTTCATGGTAGTGCCGTGGATACTATTACTCCGAATGCAATGAAATTTGTAGGGGACCATCTAGGAACCAGACCGCATAATTTCTGATAATTTCATAAAAATGAATTGAATAGTTCAGAAGTTATGCCACCTGGTGCAATTTTGGAATGACATGGTAGCGGCGTAGCTACTGTTACTCCGATTTCGATTAAATTCATAGGGAACCATTTACGAACCAAACTGTATAATTTTTGAAAATTTCATTAAAAACAATCGAATAGTTCAGAAGTTATGCCACTTGGTGCAAACTGGCGACACATAGACGGATGGACGGACAGACACCAAACGAAAATAGTTCAGGAAGCTCTAGAATGTAAAATGTACGTAAAAAATTTTACTTTGGAGGGGCAAAAATTTATTATGTTTTATTTAGGAAGTGGTTGTAATTAAATAAAATTTGTGTAATTTTATTAAAAACTTTATTAAATACTGTCGTTTTCATTATAGAGAACCGTTTTAACACAGAACGTACGTTTTAAAGATGGTAAAATTGTAATAAAATCAGGATGAATCTTTTTTTCATTACTTTTTGAAATATTTTTTTGAGCTTTTACAGCTTTCTTTGTAGCTTTTTCATTTGCTTTTAGTTTGCTTGCTGAAGATAGTTATTCTCATTTTCTTCATGTATGTAGCTTTTTCATTTGCTTGCTGAAAACAGTTATTCCCATTTTCTTCATTTTGCTATTCGTGCTTTTGAAATAAAATGGTCGCAACAGTTTTTAAAACTACTCGTCACTCGATGCAGAAAATTGTACACCTAGATATGTGTACGTTTTAACTTTTTAAATTTCCACATTATTTAGCGTAAATTTCCCATGTTCTTTTAATTTTGGTGATTTATGAAAAATTACTATTTTCGATTTGCTTATATTTACTGGACAGATTACTGGAAAATAAATTAAGGTTATGAATCTTTTTAGAATACATCTTTTTCAGACGTATTGTTAAAATACATACCATACATACTTGAAAATTTTTATATTAAGGCAGCTACACACGTAACTGCAAGCTTGACAAGCATGCATGATCAAGCTTTTTGTACAAGCATGCTTGAGCGTTTGTATGATAATTTTGCACAATCATTTTGATTGTACAAGCGGCTTGAAGATTAATTGAATTTCAATTATGCATGCTTGAACGCGTTCAATTGCGTAAGCAAAATTGAGTGTGTGTACCAATGTGCAAGATTGTACAAGCCGATATTAATCTTGTATGAGATCTGTTTGTTACATCTTCCTATTGTTGATGTCAATCTGATTGTTAAAACATCATGTCTAGTGATTTAAAAATAAACCGCGAATTACTTGAAGATTTTATTCTTATATACCAAAGTCAGGAATGTCTTTGGCGTATCAAGTCGAAGGAATACCATGATAAAGTGAAGAGAGATACAACATAGGATATATTATTGAAAAAATATAAGTTAATTGATGTAAACGCTGATAAGAATACAGTTATAAAAAAAATAAACTCCTTTAGGACAAATTATAAAAGAGAAATGGATTTTTTTTTATTTATATAAATAAGGACAAAAGCAGCTAAAGCGAGCGCATCGCCGTTCGAACTCGACATTTTTCAAGAACAAATTGGCGTTTGTGCAAGCATGCTTGGACCGTGTGGTGGCGAAGGGAATTTGTGCATGCTTGCACAAAAAGCTTGATCATGCATGCTTGTCAAACTTGCAGTTACGTGTGTAGCCACCTTTAAAAATATTTTTTTGGACATTTTTATTACTTTCGTTTTTTAAAAAAGAATTTAAAAAGTTAAGTTTGACAAACATGACAGCTCTTTGTACATATCTACTACATTCATATCATACATATTGCCTAATCTATGAATCTAGTAATGCCAATTTCACACGTAAGAAATTTTGACTTCTTTAATATGGTGTAAAATTAAATATTACAATCACAGTTGTAATGTGATGGCCTGTTTATTAAATATTAAGTTTACTATTTGACGAAAAACTACAATTTATTTTGATAATTAATGTATTTAATTAATAAATTTTGTTTATCGAAACAACTTAATGCGAACATACCATTACTAGTTATTTTGGGTGTTTTGAATGTAAATAGCAAATTATCCGTATTTCTTGCGTACGATTAAATAAACCTGACCACGGGTTTTGAAAATTAAAACTTAAAAATGCAATTTCTCAAAAATTTGCAATAAAATAATGAAAATTTTAGCAATATTGGTAGTTTGAAGTAGCAAACTAATTTTTAAGAAACATCTCAACATATGTTCCCATTTGAAAAAAAAATTTTTTTCTATTCCAAAAAAACCGTAAGTCCTAGAAGTCTGGAACAATTTTTCCTGAATGGCCCCCTCTATTCTGAATATTTTTTGTATAAACTTTTTTTCGATTAGATGCATATTTTAGGAATAAATCGAATGGCAACTCCTGAAAAACTCATATGGTATAGGTACATATGATTTAAGGTTGTTATGGCATGAGGGTTGGCTAGAGAAAAAATAATAATAATCTCCATACAGATTTCTCAAAAAGGTATTTTACCATCCTATGAAAGAACAAAAAAATTTGGTCACTGAGAGTCGAGAAAAAAATTACCAAAGTTGAGTAAAAATACATGGGTGCTTATGGAGACATGTGAATTTTTTTATTTCGAATTTTTAAAAAAAAAATAGTTCTAATAAAGAGAATTAAATAAAAAACTGATATGATATAGTTAACCAATAAAGAATCGATACTAAAAATTCAGTTGCGAATTGCGTTGACTGAACTTTAGATTTTTTGATCTAAAGTATCGAAAACGTCTAAAGTAGTAATAACAGTGGCAACACTGTTATGTATTTGAAATCAAAATAATGTGAGAGGGGTTAAAGGTCTTGTTAAATCTACTTAACCTCATTTTATTTCTTTATAAAACTTCTGAAAATAAAAATATAACTTTTTTTGAAAGTATGCACAGTACACATTAATAACTGATGCTAATAACAAAAAACAATACATATTTGAATTAAGTTTTGTTTATTTTCCTCAGTTTAAATTATAACCGAATGAACTGAAATCATCACACCTTTTTTCTATAAAAGTTCAAATGTTTTTTTCAAAATTCATTAACAATAACACAGGTAAATAAATTCATTACAGTAAATAAAAATACCTAATACTTAATGAAGTTTTTGTATAACACTTATATACGTTTTTAAAAATCACAGACACCAGAAAAGAAATAAAAATTATTCACTTTTTTGGTAGAGAATTATAAACTTATTTTCACAACACCAGTATTTTATTATCACATAGACATAAAACATTTAAATACAATAGTATTTTACATACCATCCTGATGATCTTATGTATTTTTATTTATTAAAAAGATTAAAAACAAAAACAATCTAAAGTCCCCTATGCGTTTTATGTTACCGACATACCAAACAGTGGTTGAGCTAGAAAATTAAACAACAGTGTCAATAGATGGCAGCACTTGGACGCTACGTACTAGACTACATACTGCCCATTCTTTTACTTCAACGTTGCAATATTTTATACAAAAATATAATATTTAAATAATTGCGTAAAGAAAAAAAAGCTTTCATCTAAAATGTTTATAAAAATATTTAATGACATTTTAAAATACTTTAATTTTAAAATTATATCTCGATATATTAAAAATTAATAAATTTTCGCTTTGCAATTTCGTTGGATACAGTTGACAATATTTTCAAAAAGCAATGCTTTAATATAGGACTACTATCACCACATTTAAAAAACTAAACCTCATACCATAGCAACCTTAAAACAAGCGTTACTTTGTTGCAAATAAAAAAAAAACCGTTACAATTTTTTGAAATAATTTTTAACTTTTTCTTATCTTAAGCGGCCCCTACACGCTCAATAATATTGCACAAAATCTGAGGTGGCACAGTATTATTGATCGTCTGTAGGTTATATTGAAGGGTTATATTGTGCTGATCTTTTGATCTACATATATATAGAGTTGAAATATATTGCGCAATGAATGAATATTGTAATGTCTGTAGGCTCTGCACATATTATTGGGCAAAACGACTTTATTTATTCAAGTTTAAATTTATTAATTATTTTGTAATGCCATATTTGATGGCTATTCACTGAATCAGTTTGACTTATTAATTTGCAAGAGTAATTATTTACTGCTTCGCAACTTCTTTATCACTTAATATTTAACCCTTAACTGGTCTACTCACTTTTTGAAACATAAGTAGTCTACTGGAGTACAAAAGTTATTTTCCTTAATTATTGGTTAATCTGCTTTGAAAATAGAAAAATATTATTCAAAAAATACTAAAATATTTTCCTGTGATCATAACATATTTTATTTAATCGTTTTCACAAATATTTTTCGTGCAAATATCTAGGCATATGAAATTAGAATTTAAATAGTAATAAAGTAAAAAAAAATTAGAATTGAAACATGAACCGAAAAATAAAATTGTATTTTTGCATATTTAAAAAAATAAGTTACCTAGATCTGTTTACACTTAAATTAAATTAAATTAATTAATTACCTTTAATTTGGTTAATTATTTTAAATAAGATAATCAGTCTACTGGGGTACAGAAAAACTAAATCGTTAATAACCGAAATTAACCCTAGAATCATACGTTGGTCTACGAGTCAAGTTAATCATACATCGGCGTCGTTTCGACGAATGGACTTTTTACGGGGAGTTTTAGAGTTTATTTGCAAAAAACATTTTTTTTACATAACAATACTACAAAAGCGAACAAAATATTTAAAAAAATTGGGTTTGGAAAAATTTCTTAATGTAAATATTTATTAATTTTTTTAATTTTTTTATCAAAGCATATTTTCATTATAAAAACTAAAAAGTATATAAATACATCAATTGTAATAATTAATTTATGAACTATTATGAATCAGTGGACATGTGTGACTTTACAGAATGTGAAATTTCTCAGTCATAAATATTCCTATAGATATGTAGTTATTTCCCCATTAGGCACATTTGTAAATTTTCTAAAATTTGTTAGTAATTTTTCGAATAAGATCTCAAAAAATAATTAAAATTAAAATATTTTCCACAAAATAAATTGTTAATCTTTTATTAAGTCATTCGAAACGCATTCTTTAGTTTTCGATTCAATATATTCAAACTTCAGTATTATGTCGTCTCTATAAGTCAAACAGCTGTAATCATCTTTCACATTATCATAATCATTGAATCAATTAATTATAACATCCATATCTTTAATAAATTTTAGAAAAATTAGGAAAACTTTTATATGTGGAGTACAAAATCTATAGGTTAATCATACATCGTCGTCCTTTTGACGCACACTATTTCAGTATAAAAAAAAAACGACAATAGCTATAAACAAAATTTATATGTCTTATGTGTTATAATAACAAATAAATTAGATAACAGAAGTTTCACAGCGAGCAGGTACCGACAAGTCACAGTATTGGAGCAGGTAGAGAAGTTCGTTCGTCGTTTTGACGAGTACGTATGATTCTAGGGTTAAAAGTTTGTAAAGAGAAGGTAATCACACATCAAATGGAAGTACATCTCATTTGGGAATACATGGTGGTTACAGTTGAGTAATAGTGATTATAAAAAAATTATTTTAAGAAAAATAACATAAAGTTGGATTTGTACCCCAGTAGACAAATTAAGGGTTAAAATTAAACAACAGTTAAATTATTGTATAATTCTTACCTTCAATTTATTGCACAAATTTGTTTTGAAAATTATTGAACTGTCTGGAGGGAAGTTCAATAAATTGCATAAGTTGATTGTACAATATTATTGAGCGTGTAAGGCTCGCTTTAATTCTTAATTATTAGCGTGTGATTTAAACGTGCAAAATTTGTTTAAAATGGAATAATGATTATGATTAATAATAATAAAACAGATTTAGAAGTGTCTTTTACAAAAGTGTATGAATATGAAGGGATAATATTATTTGAATTCGAATCCACTGAAAAGTATTTGGTGCAATTAAGGTAGTCTGGTAACTTGGATTGAAAAAATCGAAAGTTTTTTTTTTTTTGTTTAATTCGAAACTTCGAAAGTACAATATATTGAGAATATACTGTGAAAATTTTAGACCGGAATTTAACGAAAACAAAACAAAACAAAACGAAAATTTTTTTAATCCGTTGCTATTTTATGAAAAAATGTAAAAGAAAAACCTATGCTTAACGATAGCTACAATTATGTACTTTAATAATTCTTTTTCTTCTTTTAATTTGAAATGATTAATCATTGCAATATCGTTGGTATAATTTGTAATTTTTTTTTGGTGCATTTGCATTATTAAGTTTGCAAATATTTAATATTTTTCTATAAAAATTTATATGAACAAATGGATACTCATTAAAGTCTTTTTAATTCAACCCTCATATATTCAGCTAACAATAAGTGAAGTTAGCGCCTCGAAATTTTTTTTCTTTTTTGATGTTATTAAGTTTTTTCTCTTTAATTGTATAATTAAATCAAAAAAAATTTGGAGCTTCGATGGGGCAAATTTAAAAGTATTAGGAAAAAATATTTTGATGAAAAAAAAACTTTTTTTATTGTTTTAATGCTAATTTATGAATATGTCAAAATGTTTAAATAATATATATAATGATAACTTATTATTGCTAAAGGATACAACTAGGGAAATTTTATATTCGGACAGGGCATTTAAAGGGCAATTTTTTAAGCTATCACACGTTAATTTAGAAGTTTATTTAAAAAAAAAATTATCGCGGCGGCAACGTCGCGTAGCTCATATATTCACTCACATTTGCAAAAAAAGTTCGCTTTAATTGTCAGTTTTTTGCGGCGTCACAGTGCTGTTTTCCCTTAACTACTTGGTTAAACCATTTGTTTACCAATAAATTGAAGGTAGGTATGTTTTTCATACTATTCTTACTAAATATTGAGATTGAAAATATACCCGAGCTCAATGCTTTTAATGGGTATATTTTCAAGTATCGAAGTATGCTTATTAAAGGAGGAGTTCACGCCAGAAACGGCTAATAAACTAATTTTTTTCGAATCTCGTTTTTTGTTTTTATTTCGTTCTGTGGTTCTTTACAAACACGGTGATATATAAAACATGACCAAAAATTTTTTTTTTTCAAGTAGAAAAATATTTATTTGTGAGCCGCTGCACAGCCAAGTTGCTCCCCCTTTGCAGATAACGCCCCCCCCCCCCCATCGCGATTTGATCAGTAATATTTAGTCTTGGTGTGTACACGAGTTACAGTATGCACTGAGATAATGTTCTTTTATTTGTATGCCTTTGTAGACGTTTAAATAAACAGTGAGTAAACCGTTTCTTTTGTAATTATTTTTGTTTTTTACCGTTTCTCGAAACTTGTGTTTTTCCCGACATGGAAAATCATATCTCAAGTTCTAGAAAAGATAGACTTAATTTTTTTTTTTATTTTGTTCATAAATATATTGCGCATAAAGTGGAGTATGCTTTTCCCATTTGAACAATTGTAACTATTTTTAAACATTTTTTTTGGGAACTTTGGGATTACAATTTTATAGTTAATTTTTAAAATTACCTGAAACTCATACTCAACTTTATGGATAGGTTCTTTAGGAATAAAATAATGAAGAAATATTTAAAAAATATTCATTACTTTTTGAGATATGGCGTTTCTTGTAAACGCTTAAAAACTTGTGAAAAAGAGCCCCCTCCCCCCACAGGGAAGAGTAATGAATGTTTCAAAAACAAAATTTTCTATTTGAAACCATCCCTAATTTGAAAAAAATTTCAACAAGAAAAATAATCATAAATAAAAAAGTTGCTTTTTTATTTGAACTCCTCCCTTAAACATTCAATGTGTACCCGAGTTCAGATACATTGAGCTCTGAATACGGGTATATTTTCTAAATACGCAACGCTGATTTTTATAGCATTTTCTGTCCAAAGTTTGCGTAAAATAAATTGAAAATAAATTAAATATTAACAAAAATAATTTAGTTTAAATTAGGACGAATAATTAAATTAAAACCCTTTAACTGTTCATTAATTCATAACTATTAACAATAATTATGTACTCAAAAATATTTACTCAAACATATGGTAATTAATTTTGAAGCTTCCCGCTCTGTTTTGGAAAGAAAATGGCTGACATGTCACGACTCTATTATGGGGTAGTGCTGTTGCAAACCGTATGTATTCGTGGTATTCGTTACTGACAATGAGTAACGGGTACATTGACAAGTTCGAAGTACCGAATCGTTACTCTCCAATATATTTCGTTACTCGCATCATTCGTATTGTTATGTTCGTATCCATCGGTACATATGAATTGGTTGTATCAATAGTATCGCACGTATCGGATGTATCGTATTCGTAGATGCAAGTAGGGTTGACCGGGGTAAATGTGAATTGGGGTATTTGTGAACGGCGCCTATAATTTCTAAAATAATATTAATTTTGTTAAAAATAAAATCTTATTATGTTTTTCTGTCCTTTCTTAATATGCTATTAAAATTTGATAACAATTCTCCAAGTATTAGTATCTTTTATTTTATTTTGAAAAAACCCTTGCAAAATTTTATGTATCTCACTTCGACCAATCATCAAAAAAAATTTTTTTAAATAAATTTTCTTTTTTTAAAATGTAAGAAATGGTTAAAAGTACTTCTAAAGAAGTGGTCTAAACCCTGAGGGGGTTCCTTATTGCGTTCGCGATCGCGTTCCGGTATAGGGGTTTTTGCCCTACTAATACAAGTAGGCGTATAGTAAAATTAAAAAAAAAATGAACTTACATTTATAACAAATGTAATATACCCTATTTCAAATACAATTGATCATGAGTCAAGGTTAAAAATTAAATAATTCGTATATTCAAAACAAATCAATCTTCTATTCTTTTCTAAAAACAAACTGCAATTTTAAAATTTACGTAAGTATAATAATGAAAGAGAAAAAGCCAAGAAAGCGGAAATTATTTAAATCCATAAGTGATGTAGCATGGCTGAGCTGGATCTAAAATAGTTGAGCTTTCTAACAGTGAAAAAATTTTCAGAATCGGTCGGTTAGTTTATTTTTGGTGCTTTTAAGATCCCAGGACTCTGGCCCACCTCATACAACATATATAAGCTATATCCATCTAAAATAGTTTACTTCTGTAGCAGTGAAATAATTTTCAAAATCGGTCACTTATTTCATTTTTGACACATTTGTGTCCCATGGAGCCTGGCGGATCTTACATAATAGCTTTGTTCGTGCAACAGTTTTGAAAGTACAAAACTGTACGGAGCATGCGTATTTGTTAAATGAGCGTTCGAGCAAAACTAAATTTGTGATTTGATTGCAAATCTAATGTTCTAGCAGCTTAAAAATTAAATTTCGAACTAATACACGACAGCAAGAAAAATTCACCAACTTTTAACAAATTTGTCGGATTGTACTTGCGCAGTAGATCTCAAATATATTACTGTTTAAAATTTAAATATTTTATTGTCTGTTATGTTAGATGTATTGTTAGGGAACTTTTATTTCAGTTATTTTTTCTTGTGAAATTTTTTTGAAATATTTTTTTACTAGGTACAGATAAATAAATTTTAAAAAGAAATATTCATATTTAAATACAGTTTTAATATGCCCTTTTATATATATTTTATCGTTTAGAGAGAAGAAATTAATTCACCATAATATTTTGCATTAGTTTTTCTTTCTCTTATTGTACAAAATGAATGAAAGATCATCCAGCTCCAGTACGTTTAGTTCCAGTGACTTGTCTAATTCGAGCGATGATGATTTACTTGATTTTGAAATTAATAGAATTCGATCGAAAAATGAAAACTACTTTGAAAGTACTATTCAATTATATAATAATAAAGAATTTATTGAGCATTTCAAAATAAATAGACGTGTAGCTGAAAGTCTAGCAGAACATTTTCAGCTTAGTGAATATTTAAAACATTAGTTGGGTGGAAATGGAAAATTAAATGTGCTTATTGGAATGGAAATTTAAATGCAATTAAATGTTTTAATATTTCTTTGGATATTTTGCAAATATGTTAATAACCAAAAGCATAATTGTTAAGTTACGTAAAATGTCAATCTTTTATAACCTTATTAGTCTATAACCACTATAAAATATGTATGACATCCATGAGGCCCGTGAGTCCAAGACATGCCGAACACGATTAGAGTGACATCTGGTGGTTCTTAATTAAACCTAAATCTCGAATTCACCGTTCGAGCGTCAAAATAATTTGAAACTAGTTTGTTGTTGAACATGCGCAGTAGTCATAGTTTGAAAAATCACTAATTAGTTTGAAATTGGTTGCACGAACAAACCTAATGTAATCTATCTCTATTTAAAATAATTAAATAATAAATAATATATATATATATATATATATATATATATATATATATATATATATATATATATATATTATATATAATATATATAATATATATAATATATATATATATATATATATATATATATATATATATATATATATAATATATATATATATATATATATATATATATATATATATATATATATATATATAAATATATATATATAATATATATTATATATATATATATATATATATATATATATATATATATTATTTATTATTTAATTATTTTAAATAGAGATAGATTACATTATGTAAGATCCGCCAGGCTCCATGGGACACAAATGTGTCAAAAATGAAATAAGTGACCGATTTTGAAAATTATTTCACTGCTACAGAAGTAAACTATTTTAGATGGATATAGCTTATATATGTTGTATGAGGTGGGCCAGAGTCCTGGGATATATATATATATATATATATATATATATATATATATATATATATATATATATATATATATATATATATACTACTGAATTTCAGCCCTTAATAACTTAGCCCTTGAGGACAAGAAATTGTTTTTTGAAAGTCGAAAAATCTTTTGAATGTCTTGACGGATTTGGTTGAAGCTTTTATATGTTTCAGGTACCTCTATGGTATGTCTCAGAAAAAAATTTTAGCTTCAAAACAATGTAACTCCCCCCCCCCCCCCCAAAAAAAAAAAAACTAATTGTTTAACTTTTTAATATTTTTTTTTATCAACTTGTAGCTATGGTATAATTAACATAATTTTTTTGCTGCCTTCTTACTATGATCCATGCAACATAATTTTTTTCAGGATTAATTTCCAGGTGCGTCATAGTTAAAAAAAATTGGGTAGTGTCTCTCATCTGGCTTCACATTTCAAAAGTGTAATAAAAAAAAAAAAAATTGACCTTTTTCGAGACCGTAATAAATTTTATGACTTATTTTGGTAAAGATATTTTATCCTTTTAAATTTTTCAATATTTTTAAATTAAGTTTAAAAAAAGTTTAAGTTCAATATGGATTTATATGTAACGAAGCAAAAAATCATAGATCCTTGATATTGCTTGCATTAAAGTTGGGAATTTCAAAATGCTAATTAGATTATGAACTTTATTTTATCGGCTGATCATGATTTACATCCCGCGGCTGAAAAAGATCGACCCGACCCTAAAATTGCAACACAAAAACTAAAAAGGGAAACACACGAATAGCATCCCGTGGTCAATATTTTATAGCTTTTATGGATGTGGTTACAACACATATTATTTGCAAATACATACATGCATACAATTTATTCAGTTATTTTATTGTATATACCTAAAACAATTTTCAATAATTATATTTGATATTTTCTTAATTATATAGTTAATTAGTAGTTTCTTAACCCTTAACCACTGACGTACGTATGAGATACGTCACCCTAACGGTTTAACTATTTACGTTAATTTCATTACTTCTAAGCTTGTTGATTAATAAATATTTTTCTAATAATATTATAACATTTTTTTTTTAATATCCCTACATAGAATTGAATATCTTTATTTAAATAATAATAAATAATTATTACATACATACATTTTGGATGCACCAGAGGTCTTCAAAATGATGTACGTATATCATACTGGAACGATTCTTATGTTCTTCTCTATTTTTCTTGAAGACACAATTAATACGATTCCAAAATATTAAATTATAAATATAGTTTTATAATATAAATAATATATATATACCTAATATAAATTTTAACTATATTTTTATTTCCGATAATGCTTTCTTAAAAATCAAATTAAAAATTATTTATAAAAGAAAGATTATATTCTAATTTTTCTACATTTAAATCTCTTCCTTTACATCTAAATTTTTTCTTTTTCTTTTGTTTTATTAGCGAATTTCCAGAATGGAAACTCGCTATTTCAGCCACTGTCATGACACGACTTGAACCCAGGACCATGGCAGAAATTTCTTTTGAGGTCCCTAGGAACCGAAAATAATATTCACTCAAATTTATATATATATATATATATATATATATATATATATATGTATATATATATGTATTTATATATATATGTGTCCGCACGATAACTCTCGAACGAAATGTCCTAGGTTTACGAAATTTGGTGAGAACGTTGGAAGTCGAAAAATCTTGGATGAGTTCTTCAGCCAGACACGTCGGATGCCAGGAACATGGTTTTTGTTCTTGCAAAAAATTAGTTTTTTGCCAAAATTTCCACTTATTCAAAAATTTTTGCGAAATTTTTTTACACCATTTAAAAGAGAAGAAAAAATTACATAAAAAAGGTCTTTAAACTTTTTTTCTATGTCAGCTAGTTTCCGAGAAAAGCGATGTTGTTTAGATTGTGATCATTTTATCGTATAAAGTGTGAATCTAAGCACAGTCTAAGAACATATTCGACACAGTATGGATATTAGCGAATTTCCAAAACTGGAAATACGCTATTACAGCCACTGTCATGACGCGACCTGAGCCCGGGACCATGGCAGAAATTTGTTTTGAGGTCCCTAGAAACCGAAAATAATATTCGCTAAAATTTATATATATATATATATATATATATATATATATATATATATATATATATATATATATATATATATATATATGTGTGTCCGCACGATAACTCTCGAACGGAATGTCCTAGGATTACGAAATTTGGTGAAAGTGTTGGAAGTCCCAAACCGTTGAATGAGTTCGTTAACCAGACACGTCGGATGCCAGGAACATGGTTTTTGTTCTTGCAAAAAATTAGTTTTTTGCCAAAATTTCCACTTATTCAAAAATTTTTGCGAAATTTTTTTACACCATTTAAACCAGAAGAAAAAATTACATAAAATTGGTCTTTAAATTATTATTCTATGTCTACTAGATTCCGAGAAAAATTAATTTTTATAAACGGACACTCGCTATGTTATGCAGGATGCTGCAACAGGGATATATTTTATTTTGTTACTGAAGTCAAATGACGATATATAGAATTAGTACATATGTACATAATATATGCTACGGTACTACCAATATATTCGCCAAGATCTATATGCATGTACAATATGTACATAATAAATTACAAAATAAAAAAAATTGTCAAGTGCGTGGTAAACACGCATTATGCCATCTTTTTTATGTCATCGAAGATGACGTAATAATATCGTTGTGTGATTGAATTGAACACGTGATTGAATAATTATTGAGTTGTACATCCATATTGAATAAACGCCAGAGGGCTGTAGAGTTAACAACTATAGAGTTAACAAACAACTATAGAGATAACAATACCCCTGTCGCAGCATCCTGCATAACATAGCGAATTTCCATTTACAAAAGTACGTTTTTCTCGGAAACTAGTTGATATACATAGAGTAATTGTAAATAAAAGAAACCTTCTTTATGTGATTTTTCCGCCTCATTCCGCCAAATTTTTTTCACGAAAAATGTCCAAAACCCCGTAAACGTTTTCACGAAACATCTTATTTTTAAGAAATTTCGTGAAAACATGATTTATCAAATTTGGAATAACAAGGACTTTTTTTCATACGTTATGGCAGTTTATCAACTTTTTGTCTGCAAAAAAGGTACCCACCCTGGTGTCGTGTCAACAAAAAAAAAAGTTTTATTTCTTATTGTTTATCGGAAAAATGATTTGAAAAGCCGGAAAACCAGTCGAAAAATATTTGCTTCAAGCGTTTGCAATTGTTTGTAAATTTTTTATTTCTGTTTTACGGAAAAAAGTTTTGTTATTTTGATAACAAAAATGAAAAGTTCACATCCAAATTACCTTAAAGTAGTTGGTCCGTAAAACGATTTTTCAAAGGATTTTAACGAAACTTCTCTAGATATTTATTTAATTCAATACCAATAATACGAGCCTATTTCGATTAAAATTGACTACCCCAATTTTGAGAAAAACGATTTCAAAGTTTTAGAAAACTATTTTAGCGAATTTCCAGAATGGAAATATATATATATATATATATATATATATATATATATATATATATATATATATATATATATATATATATATATATATGTATTTATGTATCAACACGATAACTCTCGAACGAAATGTCCTAGGTTTACGAAATTTGGTGAGAACGTTGGAAGTCGAAAAATCTTGGATGAGTTCTTCAGCCAAACACGTCGGATGCCAGGAACATGGTTTTTGTTCTTGCAAAAAATTAGTTTTTTGCCAAAATTTGTTATAATTTAAAAGTTTTTGCCACATTTTCTTACACCATTGCAAAGACGGAAAAAATCACATAAAAAAGGTTTTTGAACTATTATTCTAGGTTAGCTAGTTTTTGAGAAAAAAGAAAAAAAAGTCAATTTATTATTTTAAAGAGATATCTGTAAAAATGGAGCCAAGTACTTTTTGTGTTGATGCTTCAATATTTATTTAAAATACCCCTGTCGCAGCATCCTGCATAACATAGCGAATTTCCATTTACAAAAGTACGTTTTTCTTGGAAACTAGTTGATATAGAGTAATTGTAAATAAAAAAACCTTCTTTATGTGATTTTTCCGCCTCATTCCGCCAATTTTTTTTCACGAAAAATTTCAGTTCACGAAAAAAATTTAGCGGAATGAGGCGGAAAAATCACATAAAGAAGGTTTTTTTTATTTACAATTAGCCTATATCAACTAGTTTCCGAGAAAAACGTACTTTTGTAAATGGAAATTCGCTATGTTATGCAGGATGCTGCGACAGGGGTATTTTTTCTTTTTGTTTGAACATTTTTCTAACATAGTAGTAATTTTATTACGTAAATTTAATAATTTTAATATATAATTTTTTCTTATTTGAAATTGAATTAACTATGATAAGTAATGATTTCCATAACAGTTAATAATTTAAAATAATTTTCTTTTTCATAACATACTTTGATGTTACATCTGTGATTTTTTGCTGTTATTATAATTAAATAATATTGAATCCCACAGGAACATTTAATCGGGATAAGATTACACCATGTGTTAGATCAGGGTAAATAGTGTCTCTGTGTGTACTAAATTTCATCGACTTCGATTTAGTTAGTTGGATGTGATTTAGCAGTTGATTTTGTTTCTACCGGGAACCTTCAATCGGGATAAAACTATCCTATGTATCATTATTGCTATTGAATTCACTATGAATTTCCATAACCATGTCAACACATTTTTATAATATAACTAAGTCTGACCCGCGGCTTCACCCGCATTGAGTAACCCCCCCCCCCCTTTGTGTCTTCCCATCTTCCCCCGGAAACCTTCAATCGGGATTAAACTATCCCGACTAAAACTATTTCAAAATCATTACTATATGTGTTCATAGTAAATAACGTTTGTATATTTATCAAATTCGATTCAGCCATCCTACAGGAATCTTTTAATCAGGATAAGAGTAGCCTATGCGTAAATTCAGGATTAATCATGTCTGTGCACCAAATTTGCATCCTTCTTCTTTTGCATCCCCTGGGAACATTCAATCGGGATAAAACTATTCTACGTGTTATTAAAATTCTAGCTACATGTGCTCATAGTAAATAGTGTCTCTATATTTTATTTAATCGAATTCGGTTCAGTCATCCTACAGGAACCTTTAGTCGGGATAAGATTATCCTATTTGTTAGCTCAGGATAAATAATGTCAGTGTACCAAATTTCACCGAATTGAGTTTTGTTTTTTGGGGTGTGTTTGAATAATTGTTTTTGTATCCCTCAAGAACTTGCAACCGGGATAAAATTTAAACATCGAACAAATTTAAACATCTAAACATCCAAACTTTCACTTTTATAATATTATTTAGATATTAATTTTTAGTTAAGTTACATATAAACCCATATAGAACTTAAACTTTTTTTTAACACAATTTAAAAATACTGAAAAATTTAAAAGGATAAAATATTTTTACCAAAATAAGTCATAAAATTTATTACGGTCTCGAAAAAGGTCAATTTTTTTTTTTATTACACTTTTGAAATGTGAAGCCAGATGAGAGACACAAACCAAAAAATTAAATGCCTGGAAAAATTTTTTTAGAGACAGGTATACGCTTCCGGGTACTCAGTCGATCGGAAATCATTTGCAAATTTTGAATATGTTCATAAAAACGTTTGTGATTGCGCAGTTTTCGAAAAAAAGAAAATAGTAGATTCAAGTCTTATTAAATTCCTCGATCAGCCGAACACTCATCATCAGTTTTGAAACCACCACAATGACAATTTCCTTGTAGTCTTTCAATCACATTTAGATACATATCTTGAAGACACCGGAGATGAAGGGAAAAATTGGACTTCTGTGATGGAACCCCGCTGCTCACAGCATTTTTTTCCTTTATATTAAAAATTTTTCCAAGCATATAAAGAAAATTAAGAAAATAAATAAAACTGATATAGTTATACCTGGCATATGCCGTGTTGAAGTACAGTCTCAATTTAGTTATATGTTGAGAGCGAAACTTCTCTGTCTTAAAGCGGAAGCCGTGTATTTAAAAACATTATCCCTTTGTTTAGTTGAAGTTACATTCAGTATATTTATAAGTATTTCTACTTCATTTGATTGTTTATAGTTTTGTAGATATTCGCTTAGAAAATAATCTCTGTACGATTAATAGAACGGGCATTTAAGTAAAAAATGACTGATATCGTCAAGTTCATTTGACAAATATCTTTGTAATTAAAAATGTGCTTGTTATCTTTAACGTGAATTCAGGGCCGCGCCAAGCGGGGGTGTTAAGGGTGCCTAGTACCCCGGCGGCAGGCTTTGGGGGCGGCAAATAAAATCTAAAATTATTACTATTTTTATGTGGTAATTTTGATGACACTAAATGTTACCCGCATTTTGCTTAAATACTTGTCTATTATGATTGTTGTGACCCGTCGGTAATCCGATTATTCCGATTGTCGACCAGCGACAACAATCATTTGCGCGGTAATCGGCGAGATCAAACAGGATTGGGATGGAACATGTTCTTGCACGCTTTAATTTTATAAAAACCGTCGTTGAATGCTACACATAAAACATTTATCAATCTTTAAAATTGTTTAGTTTTCGTTGCGTTACGTTGTATATAGTACGTGACGATTAGTAAACAAAACAAACTAAAAATCGAAGCCTGAGGATCTCTCAGTAAAATATTATTCTTTTATATAAGACTTTGTAAACACTGTATTGAACAGCCGAAATATAATAAAAAAGTTTAAGATTTCAACTGTTTGGTTTTAAAACCAACATTTTTATTTTATCTTCTTTTTCCTATTTGGTTGATATGTATCTTAAACCTAATTTATTATTTCTGTTTTTTGTTATTATAAATTTTGTTTTCAATATTTGCTTATCCACATCTGCAAGCAATTTAGTTTGAAATACACATGTTCTTTCGATATTGCTTATTCCACTTAGGATAAGATAAGATTTATGGATGTTCTTTAAATTGGAGCACTCCATACTCTTTTCTTGGAAAAGTTACATTATTTCGTTTCTCAGAAATTTAAGTAAAAAACATCCCCTTTTGGGCTCTGCGGAACGAATCTGATATAAATGCGTTATATTTATGTGATGAAATAGAAACTCTTTTAACATATATTAATCCCGACATGAATGTATTAACAGTTTTAGATTATATATTTTCTAATGATCTTACTACAATGTTTCCGAATATGACAATTGCATTAAGAATATTTTTGACAATACCTGTGACAGTGGCATCTGGTGAGAGAAGTTTTTCGAAACTTAAGTTAATAAAAAATTATTTAAGATCTAGTATGTCACAGGAAAGAATATCGTATTTAAGTTTAATTAGCATAGAAAACAAAATTGCTGCAGATATTGACATGTCAGATTTAATAAATGAATTTGCAATAAAAAAGGCAAGGAAAGTGAATTTTATATAAAATTTTAAAATTGTTACTATTCGTTTTTGTTTTGTGTAAAATTATTTATTTTTATTTACTTGTTCTTGAAATTTATGCGAAATAAATTGTTAAAAAAAGTTTAAGTGTTTTATTCCATTTATAATAATAAATATTTTATAATATTTTATGCATTTCATTAAAGTAAATATATATAGTAAGTAAACTGGTAGCCGGGAGGCATATATTTTATTATCAAAAATGTATTACAAATAAGTTTGGCGTTTTAGGGGCGGCAATTTTTGTCTTGCACCCCAGCGCAAATGTCCCTTGGCGCGGCCCTGCGTGAATTCGTAAATGATAACAGTTATCAGTCCTAAGTTGACTAATCACTCTATGTCTCTATGCTTAATAATATTACCATACGAATGCTGAGGTGGTCAAGACCATTAACATTAAATGCAACTAAGCTTTTGTAGATGGGATTATAATATGACTTCTGAAGGAATTCCAAATCCCTTACGTGCATTAAATCAGCATTGCGGTTAACAGCTTCATTGACTTGAGTTCTAGTTGCCACACTATTCCTATAATCCAGCAAAAATCCCATTTCCACAGTATTTAACAATGATTTTAACTGTGAATACCAATTGCATTCGGTTTTATTAAGTAACGATCAATCAAGATCACAGAGCCTTTGATAGCATTTAGAGATAAGTCTTGTCTCAGGCACTTGTGTTAAATGCAGCCAATAAGAAATCATTTTTTTTAAATATTTTAATAAAATAGTGCTGACGGCCACTTTCTAGTCGCACCATAAAATTCGGTGTTGATTTAGCTAAGTACACCAATACCTCGCTTTGCATCGTTTCGTTTTACGTTTTTTCGAAATTTGCTATAGAAAATCATAATTCACTTTGCGTCGTTTCAATTCGCGTCGTGTTTTTTTGGAACGTAACCACGACGCAAATTGAGGTATTGGTGTACAACACTGTCTTGATAAATTTAATTTTGAACACTTTCAATTTTATCAAAGTAATTAAATGACCAAATTTCAGCTCCATGTAGCAAGGTTGCTCCAGTAACAGCATCAAATAAATACATCTTTGAAGACCAGGAATTTGATTTGGTTACACGCAATGCTCGTTCTACTTGGTTGCAAGCGAAATTAGCCTTTTTAACAGCATTATCTGCAGCCTGTAGATATTTAGTTGTTGCACTCAAATTAATACCTAAATACGTATATTGCTGGCATACTTCAATGATCTGACAACCATATGTAAAAATTGGTAATTTTGTGCATTTTGGCGACTTACGAAATGCAACAATTTTCGTTTTGCTTGTGTTAACTATGAGCCCGTTATTGCTGCTATATATCTTTAAGTGGTTCAGTTTACGTTGTACATCGACAGCCGAATAACAAAACAAAATTATATCATCGGCATCCCCTAAGTACATGATGTCTGGTATGGTCAAGATCGGCACCTCTGAAACCAGCATTTCGGAATGACTCCTCCAAGTCTGATATATATATATATATATATATATATATATATATATATATATATATATATATATATATATATATATATATATATATATAGGGTAAGTGCGGGTGAGACGCCGCGTCGGGAGAGATGCCGCAGTAGCCATAGTTCGTCCGTTGACTGACAGATAGCGCTATTAATGGATTATATGTTTAGAATAAGTTACTTATTTAAGCTGTATATGGTAATATTTATGATTAGTCCGTCAGTTTAGTAATTATCCAACTTTTTATTATTGAAAGGTAAGTTTTTTAACATAATATTTTATCAAGCATTTAATTCATTAGAATTTAAGAATGTATATTTCATTGTTTTAATGAAAATGAGTTTTGTTATTAATTTAGGTATATTTTAAAAGTACTGTATAAAATTTTAGGTTAGAATACCCCTGTCGCAGCATCTGCATAACATAGCGAATTTCCAAATTTTGGGGACTGGCGGATCTCATCTAAGAACTGTACCTATTTAAAATAGTTTAGCTTTCTAAGAGTAAAAGATTTTTTAAAATCGGCTGGGTAATTAGTTTTGATATTTTTGGAACCCAAGAACCCGAACGGACTTTGTGCAGCATAGTTGTATCCATCTAAAATAATTTAGTTCTCTAACAGTGAAAAAATTTTCAAAATCGGTCGGTTAGTTTATTTTTTACAATAATGGGAACAGTAAACCCTGGCGGAAATCATACAACATAACCTTTATTCATCTAAAATAATTTTAGTAAAAAGTTTATCCTAACAGTAAAAAACGGGTCCTAGGGATCTCATATAACTTATGGTAATTCGTAAGGTTCTTGTGGACATCATTTAATTACTTAATGAATTCAAATACTTTAACTTACTAACGGTGAAAAAATTTTCAAAATTTTCGACATTCGCTAAAAAAATCATTGAAAAATATTTGATATGTTTCGATCAATTAATGGTCAACATCAGCAAATAAAAGTTACTAAAATCGAAGAAAAGAATGAGTTATTTGTCCGTAGAAATTAAAATACAAATTCTGAAAACGAGCAAAGAAATATTGAAAAAACTAGATCGGCAAAACATTCTGACAAATAACACTACCCAACTAATACTTGCCAATTTGAATGAAACTTAACATACTTATTAAACAGCGAAAAATATTAAATACGTGTTTTTTTATTTCGGCTAAATACGCTTTTTAGGGGTAGAAAACACCATTCAACCTCTGTAGATGAAAACAGTTATAGCTAAATATTTTTGAAACGACATATTTTCTGAAAAAAGGGCTGAGTACGAAATTTGTAGAATTTAAAGCGATGCACTTGATAGTGACCCTGAAATCGATTTTCAAGGTCAGTTGAAAATGATTAGCCATTGCCGAACTTTGACCATATCCTGTACCTATAAGCAGTAATTTCATGTATTGACTCAATCTATCTTCAAAATTGATTTGTTGCGTTATTTTTCTAAAATAAAAAAAATAAAAACCTGACGAAATGGAAAAATAGGCGCAAATTTATAGAAAAAATTAGAAGAAAACATTTTTGTAAGTAATTTTAGAAGTAAAGTTAAGAAAAGATTTAATATCACTCCAATTGTAAGTTAAACATTAACTTTATGTTATATTAGAAATTTTCAAAATTTTTTAAAATTTTTATTGCTACTCTATAGTTATCATATTAGGAATTCAATTCAACATATGATTAACTATTATTTTTCCGATTGCGATTGAGCAAGTATTTTTCAAAATTACTTCTTGATCACTTATTTTCTATCTTGCATGTGAAATTCGTTCGAATATACTTTGAACCATTTAGGGATGAAAAGTAAACTACTCCTTTTGAAAAATATTAAATGATTTTCAAATGACTTTGGAAATTGACCTCAAGGTCAACTTCAAAGTCATCATCAAGTGCATCACTTTGAACTCTATAACTTTGGTCCTAAGCACTTTTTTCAGAAAATATATCGTACCATAATCCACTTCTATGTTGATTCCTGGTCTCTTTTCCTGCGTTTCTAATATTTATGTCAATAAAAAATGTGCTACCGTAGACAAGGATGAATAGGTACGCATTCAGACTTCACACCGTATTTTTTTGTATTTATTTTATGAGTACCTAATCTTTAATATATTAAAAATTTACGCGAAGATGGTCACTTTATCAGCAGTATCCAAAAAATTTTAAAAATATCGGTGGTTTTTGAAAAATTAACAAAAATCGTATAATTTCTTCTCTATGAAAAATTGGGGTCAAAAGAGACGAGAAAAGAGTAAATGGGGACAACCCGTAGGGTCGACCAAAATTGAAATTCTAATATAAAATAATTTCGAACTTTTTGTATTTATACATTCAAAAAAGAAATAATAGGTACTTGATGATTTTCTGTAAAAATAAACGTAGAATCTAAAATAAAGTTTATATACTCCTGTCGTTTACCCCTAAGTTTATATTCCTCCTATTCTTATTTTAGTTCAAAAAATAATTTTTCAAAAGACTAAGACATAATAATTAATAACAGTGAGATTCTACGTCCATTTTCAGACTTTTGTCTCATACAGACGTTACCTAGAATTTTTTTTATCTACAAAAACATCAGTCTACAGAATTTAATTTATTAGTTAGGAAAATAATTCAAATATGTCTCACTAACAATAAATGTCTTATAGGCTATTGACTATGTACAAAAAAACAGGGGGAAAAGGAACTAATTTGTAACAGGTGTTTTATTGTTTCATATGTTCAGTTGTACCCCAAAGATGATAAATTCACAATGTGCTATTAAATTTAGGCGTGCGTTTTTACGAACGGCGTAAACTTATCGACACTTACGTGTTTTAACTATAACTCAAAGACTATGCATTTTTCGTAAATGCACATAATATGAGTTTTTGTAGAGAATTAAATTTCCCATCGAAATGGCACCTTATGAACTCAAAAAGCTTTTTTCTCAACAAAATAAGTCAAAACAATTATTTAAAAAAAAGCTCAAATTTTTCAGTTTTTCTTTTTTTTAAATTTTTGAGTAGTACTTTTTTCTGAGTGAATTTAGGTATAGGGATTGGTTCACAAAAAAGAAAGCTGATGTAATTCCCGTCAGAATGGTGACCGATAAAAATATTTTCGATAAAAACCGGCTGAGATACAGTCGTTCAAATTTACCTTTTTTTTAGAATTTTATTTCTTTTGACTTTTATACCATATTATTTGTAATTTTTACACAAAAAAATTATTTTTATTGAGTACAAAAATTATTTCTTCTTTACCAGAGGTAACGATAAAAGTGGTAACGATAAAATTTTGATATTCATATGATCTTAGGTATAAAAAATAACTTTAATATTGTACTAAATTATAGTTCTAATTTTTTTTAAAAGTTACATGTACCTATTATATTTCTCTCATAATGTTTTCAAATTCAATATCAATATCTTCATCAACATCGTTTTGGACATTCTCTTCTGTCATTTCTGGAACATCCGCATTTTCACAATTTAGGCCCATACATTCTTTGCAGAACATGGAGCAGCTAATTCCTATAATTTTCTACAGCCACAATTTACGTAATAGAATTAAATCGTAATTTCTCTTTATGGCATTAAGGCCAACAGTTTAGGTAGTTCTCGGTTACAACTTTTTCAAAAATTATCAAAAAGCAAATTTTCTCTAACCAATTTCTCATTAACTTCTGATGCCACTAATTATCACGGTTTAAGGACGTACCACCAAATTCAACAGTGGGAAGGAAATATTTTAAATCCATTTGTGTGGGGTTTGCAAAAATCTAAAAATGGATTAGTGCCAATTAAAACAACAAAACCTCCTGCACTGCAGAATTTACTGGAACAAATAGGTTGCGGGTGTATAAAAGGTTGTCACGGAAATTGCAGCTGTAGAAAATTAGGAATTAGCTGCAAAGAATTTATTTGCGAAAATGTGGATGTTCCAGAAAATTGTGAAAATGCGGATGTTCCAGAAATTACAGAAGGAGATGTCCAAAACGATGTTGATGAAGATATTGATATTGAATTTGAAAACATTATGGGAGAAATATAATAGATACATTTAATTTTTTTTAAAAAATAGAACTGTAATTTAGTACAATATTAAAGTTTCTTTTTATACCTAAGATCATATGAATATCAAAATTTTTAGCAAATAATTTTATCGTTACCTCTGATAAAGCAGAAATAATTTTTGTACTCAATAAAAATAATTTTTGCGTGTAAAAATTACAAATAACATGGTATAAAAGTCAAAAGTAATAAAATTGTAAAAAAGTAGGTAACTTTGAACGACTGTGTCTCAGCCGGTTGTTATCGAAAATAGTTTTATCTGTCACCATTCTGACGGGAATTACATCAGCTTTCTTTTTTGTGAACCAATCCCTATACCTAAATTCACTCAGAAAAAAGTATTACTCAAAAATTTAAAAAAAAAGAAAAATTGAAAAATTTGAGCTTTTCTTTAAATAGTTTTTTTGACTTATTTTGTTGAGAAAAAAGTTTTTTGAGTTCATAAAGTGCGATTTCGATAGGAAATTTAATTCTGTACAAAAAATCATATGATGTGTATTTACGACAAATGCATAGTTTTTGAGTTATAGTTAAAAAACGTAAGCGTCGATACGTTTACGCCGTTCGTAAAAACGCATGCCTAAATTTAATAGCACTTTGTGAATTTATCATCTTTGGGGTACAATTGAACATATGAAACAATAAAACACCTGTTACGAATTAGTTCCTTATTCAACTACATAGTCAATAGCCTATTAAATGAGTTTAAAAAATCAAAACGATACTGTTTATTAAATTGCGTAAAAGCTAGTAAATGCAATAACAGATATGATGAATTTATAAGGATTTTCTTGTACTACAAAATCTTAAAAATATGGAAACGCGTACTTTTTTTTCGTTAATTGTGTTTTATTCTTTTGCACAAAATTTTAAAAATACTTTATTTTCTTAAGAAAGGGAGGCAACTTTAGTCACAGATATGCCTATGAACAGTTTTTGGTAATCCGGGAAAAACGAAAACACTTTTTAAAATTTTTTTATTGTTAAAATCGAAATGTTCTTTTAAAGAGGGTTAAAATTACCATATTTTATATTAAAATTTTGACACAATCACTCCCTAATTAACGAGCCTTACTTAATATTAGCAAATTGAGAAAAAACACGTCAATTAGATTTTTTTACACAGATTTTATTTGTTATATAATTCAAAAGGATATTTTAAAAATGTGTATGAATGGCTTTCATTAAATAAATTTCAATATATTTTCCATTTATTTTAACAGTGGAATGTCCTTATTAGTGGCTATACTTTCGGCTTGGAGCGAATTAGACGCAGATTTTCTTCTAAAACCAAATTTAATAATTAATTAAAGAAATAAAAAAAAATTTGTGGATTTCCTACCGTTCAAATATAATCTTTATTGTATGTAAAAATGTTATTACATTTTTTCAAAAAACTGTAAGTAAACTGTAAAATTTTCTTTACAAATATGTTAAAATAGAGAAATGTTTCCTTTTTAATTTATTTTTAACTCTTTTTAAATGATTCACTTTAAAATTTTTTAATATTTCTTAATCGAAATTTCATAAAAGAATGTGTCAAAATTTAAAAAAATTTTTCTTTGTTAAAAAAAAAAATTGAATGTGCAAAATTATTTAATATTAGAATGCTCTGATTATACAATTCTAATCATAACTGTATTGTCAATTGGATAGAAAATTACGTAAAAATATTATTGTTTGAATATGATTTAACGTAATTTTTATACGATTGAAGCAAACTCTTATTAATTTTAGGAAGGTGTAAATATATTCTAAATTCTGATCATATCACATAACAGATATCGTCGGGATTTTTTTTGTAAAAAAAAATGGAACAGAGATACATTATAAAAACATTTAACTGACAGAGAAATAGAATATAGCCGAATCGTTAAATTGGATTAAAAAAATCATGACACGCTACTTATAAAGCGGTTTTTTTCGAATTTAGCTCGCAAAAAATGAGACAGAAAAAAAAAGAATGCGAGTGCGAGTGAAATGGAGAACGACATATTTCCTAGTTTTTCTCGAAAAGTAAGTAATTTAGAGCAACGGTGTAAAAACATTTTTTATGCATTTTACCTTTTACAATGGCTTAGTGTAAAAAAAAATTTGAAAAATTGCTTAATTCTGGCAAAAAACTCATTTTGTTGACAAAAAACGCCCGGAAAACCTACTTCTGGGCATCCGACGTGTCTGGCTAACGAACTCATCCAACGATTTGGAAAATCGAATTCGCACACAAAATTTCATAAGCATTAAACGTTTCGTTCGAGAGTTATCGCGCGGATACATATATATATATATATATATATATATATATATATATATATATATATATATATATATATATATATATATATATATATATAAATTTTAGTGAATATCATTTTCGTATTCTAGGGACCTCAAAACATATTTCTGATATGGTCTCGGGCTTAGGTCGCACCATGACACCTGGCGTAAAAGCTGAATTTCCAGTTTTGGAAATTCGCTAATATTTTAAAAAGGAGAGATGCCGCATGTAAAATTTTTTTTTTTTTTGACTGTAAATTATGCCACGTAAATATAAAAGATCCATTAATGGATCAGAAAGAGCTCTCATATTGGTGAAGATAACGAAAATAATGATGATTGCCTGTGTATTGACTGTTTTGAAGAGTACTCAGAAACAAAAGAAAATTGACTGGTTAAGATGTATAAAGTGCCAAAAATGGTTACATATGGCATGCATCATGTATGGAGATGTGTATAAAATGCAAAATTTTTAATATGAAATATGCGGCGCCTCTCCTTCTTTGATGCGGCATCTCTCCTATAGGTGCGGCATCTCTCCCGCTTTGCAGGCTCTACAAAAATGTTAATTATGAATCCTTTATGACTTAAAATTTAAAATTATTTATAAATAATTTTAAAGAACAATGTTTACATTTAATGTGTACCAAATTTAAAATCAATTGAATGCATACTTTAAGAATTATCAAGTGTTTTCAAAATGTGCGGCGTCTCTCCCGCATTCACCCTATATTTATAGATTAAACAGAAGAGGTGAAAGCGTTTCTCCTTGTAAAATTCCCGAGGTTATATTAATTGGATTTGACAATTTACCACCGATTTTAATCTTTGTATTTGTCTTTTCATAAATATTTTGTACAATTCTAGTTGCTTTACAGTATAGTCCCACATCAAAATAACCAAAATAAGAAATTGCTCTTAAAAAATAACTTGAAAATATTTAAAATTTTAATTTCTTTGTCAATTTCGCGAAAATACTATTCTTTTTACTTAATGCGTTTTCAGCCCTTTCGGCCATCATCAGAGTAAATTTTACTCTGATGATGGCTGAAAGGGCTGAAAACGCGTTAAGTAAAAAGAATAATATTTTCGTGAAATTGACAAAGTAATTAAAACTTTAAATATTTTCAATATTTAAAATGAAATTTTACAAAGTAAATCTCTTAACAGTGAATTATTTAAAAAATAACCGATCAGCAAAAAAAAACTTCAATTACAGTTAAAATAAGAAATGCAGATATAAAAGCGGCACATTTTTAAAAATCGGTGAGACGCGGGACAGTTTTCTAAAAAGCGGGACTGTTCCACCAAAATCGGGACGTCTGGTCACCTTAATTTATAGTGATTATTAGTAATAGTGATAAAGGTTTTATTTCTGTTGTCTGTAGTCTAATATAAACAAACGCTGACATAATGGACCATTTGTAAATTTTTTGGAAATTTCCCAAGTGGCTGTTTGTTTATTCCAAAAAATGGTAAAACTCCTACATACCATTGTCTATATCATTATACAGCTGATCCTTTTTTTGTACGGTGGAGAGGGACCGCATAAAAAAAATCGCACAAAAAATATATTCAAATATATCATAAATACTTAGCTATAAAAAGATTAGTTCGGTCCAGATTGTAAAAAAAACTTTTTTTATGCGGTAGATCGGGACCGCATAAAAAAAGTTTCATTGAAAATACATAACTCAAAACGCTCAAAACCTCACAATTTTAATAGAAGTTGCTTTTCGAAACAAGATAAAGCCTTAATTTACACGTAGGAACATTTTATTTCATTTTTATAATGTTATGAAAATTTTGAAAAATACATCTGTAAAAAAATTAAATGTGCAGTAACTTATGATCTTATGCAATGTATTGATTAAATGCTTAAAAGCTGTTAAAAAGTATTTTTATTAAAGCAAGTTATTATAGTATATGTTTAGGTTTCTTACTGTCTCCTAATTTTGATTCATATTATGCATTTTAATGGCCATTTATTACAAACCGCATAAAAAAAATTGCACAAAAAAGACCGCATAAAAAAAGGTTCAGCTGTACAACTCAATTTTTTTTATACAGTGGATAAAAACCGGATAAAAAAATCACACAAAAAAATTCAAAAACTTCATAAGTAGGTATCTATAAATAGTATAGTTCACTCCAAATTGTAAAAAAAACTTTTTTTATGCAGTGAATTGGGACTGCAATAGTTTGATAAAAAATACATAACTCAAAACCTCACAATTTCCTTAGAAATTGTTTTTCTAAACAAGATAAAGCATTAATTTACATGAGAACATTTTATTATTTCATTTTTATAATATTATGAAAATTGTGATAAACAGTAAATACATTTATAAAAATTTATATTCTTATGGAATGTACTGATTAAATGCATAAAAACCATCAATAAGTAATTTAATCATAGTAAATTATTATAATTAGTGTTTAAGTTGTTTACTTTCTCTTGCTTTTGATTCACATTATGCACTTTAATAATAATTTTTTTAAAAACCGCATAAAGAAAGGAGCATAAATGCGGCCTTTTTTATGTGTTCATAAAAAAGGCCGCATTTAAAAAGGTTCAGCTGTATTTAATTTCTTTGATTGTCAAACATACACATCATAGCCAAACATAAAAGTTACAATTAGAACTGTGAGAAATGATACCGTGAGATCGAGAGGCACGCGATGCCACGCTTTGTGCATCCGTTACGGGTACGCGAGCACATGATCGTCGTTTTTCCAAATTATTTACATGTACAATGCGAATGGGAATAATTTTTTTTATGAGATTTCAGTTTTCACGGTATATTTATTTAAAGTTTTTTTCTATTTTGAATTTTGCTTTTTGACCGACCACACAGGTCACTTTATTCTCTTCAGTTTATCGATACGTACCAGTATTATTTACTGTATTAAATTCAATTAAGTATAGAAATGGAAAGTCAAGAACACCAAAGCAGCGAAGGATTCGGAGGACCTGTTTACCTGCAGTGATATGTTTTTGACAGAAAATCTGTACAAGTATCTAAATATACGAGTATTATTTGGAGTAAATCTAAATAATTAAAACACTATGATAAAATTTGAATTTATTTTTGTTCAGGCGAAGGGTAAAAACTCCTATAGAGTATATATTCCCCTACGCATTGGCCCTATATGCAGGGCTGGCGCAAGGTTATTTGACACCCTAGGCGAAATACCTTTTGGCACCGGAAAGAAGTTGGCGCCGAAAGTTGGAAAATCTTTCTGTTTTTTATATGGCTAAATTGCTCCCAAATTGCTCCTTTGGAATCAGTAATTGCTCCACCTGGAACTTAATTACTTAATTAGTTACTTACAAACAAAAAAACTTTTTTGTTTGACTCTTTCTATTATCAAAATCTTGTCAAATAATGCATTTTTATACAATTACTTTATATCAAAAAATTGCTCCCAGTTTGCTCCATCTAATTTAAAAGTTAGTTATTAATTTCTCTGAATAATAATTAAAATATATTAAAATAAAAAATATTATGAATTAGGTTATGTATTATTAAAACGTATAGGCAATCCATTATTATAAAAAAACAAAATATTTTAATAATTATTCAAAAAAATTAAGATTTAGCTTTTAAATTAAATAGAGCAAACTGGGAGCAATTTATTGACGTAAAGAAATTATATAAAAAAGTATTATTTTGGGAGATTTTGATAACTTAAATAACGGAAAAAAAATTTTTTCTTTATAAATTAATTAAGTTTCAGGTGGAGCAATTACTAATTTCAAAGGAGCAATTTGGGAGCAATTTAACCATATAAAAAACAAAAAGATTTTTCAACTTTCGGCGCTAACTTCTTTCCGGTCCTTTTGGCGCCCCCGAACTTAATAAACAATTTATTATTTAGACATAATAATAGTTAAACTTCAACTTTTAACGTGTAAAAGTTTTTCCACAAAGTATATTAACACAATTAAACCAATACTTAACGTTTATTTATTTACAATAAATTATTTATTAATAAATCAAAAAAATAAACAATTAAAAATAAAGAATAACAAAATAGAAAACAAAAAACTGAAGATTATATTTTACTTTTCCTAGCCTTAAGTTAAGAAAATATAAGAACTAATTTATTACAGATGATAGTTTGCGCTGATTTTCTTGGTCAGTTGATACTGTGCCAAGACTACCAATCTTTCCTTAGCTATAGACGCCCTAAAACGTGTTTAATTGACTTTAATTTTGAAAAACCCTCTCTCCAGTTTCTTATGTCATTTTTAATTGATCAATTAATTTTATGCAAAAATAAGTTACGTGTTTATAGGTAAAAGTTGTAGATAATTGTTTTACCTATAAAAACAATCTTTACAAAATTTTTACCAGACGCACGATTACGAATATAATTGAATAATTATTTTCGACTTTCATTTCAAGATGCTGAGCGACCTACAGCATACAGTAAGTTAAACAATATACGGAGGGTCAGATCATCACTGATAGTATAGACGAATGAGACAAATGGCTAGGGCCCGGCCGAAGTATCTATTTTTAATATTTGAGATTTGTTTCACATAGTTTCTCACATTATTTAGTTTTATTTTATTTATTGTTTTATATTTTTTGTGTGTTCTATATCTTGTAGGAGTGGGGGAGACCCGGTAAGAAGAGGAATTTTTAAAAGCAATTCTTTAACTCTGAATTGGTTCCTTGTAGGCTGGAATAACTTCCGTCTGGAATAACTTATTCTTAACTGGAATAACATTAGGTCGTGTAATATGAAATGTCGTTTTCCGACCACGTTGCCAATCATGTAATGCAGATAAACATCGATACTTTTTTGAGCACTAAAGAAATGTTTAAATGCAATTCTTTAATCACAAATAGAATTCTTGTAGCTCGGAGTCATGTTCGTCATTATTTGGAAATATTAGGTCGTGAAATATGAAATGTCATTTTTTGACTGCTTGGTTAAGAATGTAATTCAGATAACTATCGACACTCAGGGTCGGATCATCGTATAGACAAATGAAACAAATGGCTAGGGCCCGGTGTTTTGAAGGATCTGATCAAAGTCAAATTGTCTATTTTGAATATTTGAATCAATACCAATAAATGTAAAAATTATACAATTTTTTGAAAGATTTCCTTCTTATAGTATTTGTGCTATCGGTCATACTCGTAAATTCCCAATAAGTTAATCATTGCTGTCTACACCAAACGCCAAGAAGAAAAGACACCAAAAGGCACCAAAATGCACCAAAAGACACCAAAAGGCACCAACCAAAATGCACCAAAAGACTCTTTTTTGGTGTCTCTTGGTGCATTTTGGTGCCTTTTAGTGTCTTTTGGAACATTTTAGTGTATTTTGGCTTCTTCTAGAACCTTTTGGTGCATTTTGGTGTCTTTTGGTTGGTGCCTTTTTGTGTCTTTTGGTACCTTTTAGTGCACTTTGGTGTCTTTTGGTGCATTCTGGTGTCTTTTGGTGCATTTTGTTGGTGCCTTTTGGTGTCTTTTGGTACCTTTTGGTGCATTTTGGTACCTTTTGGTGTCTTTTCTTCTCGATGTTCGGTGTAAATAGCAAGGACTAACTTACTCGGAATATACAAGTATGACTGATAGCACTAGTATTATAAGAGGAATGACGAGGTCTTATAAAAAATCGTACAAAAAATTGTATAATTGGGAATTATGTGGTAGTTTAATTTGTAATCCAGTCAATTTTTTGATGTTTTTATTCCCCCAATATACATATTGCAGAAGATTATTGAATACGAGGCAACAGCTGTTCTGTAGACTCTCCGTCAATTTTGTCCACATTTTGGCAATTGAAACAAAATATGTTGGCGTATCTTGGAAATAGCTTTTACTATCTTCTAATAACGTTAAGCAATCTTCTAATGGATTAAATGTATTTGCCATTTTATAATAATTTCCGATATTATAGTTATATATTGTTGCTTCCAATCTTGTAACTCTGTGTTCCTTAGCCAAAACAGATGAAAATGTTTCGTTTAATCGCATATCTGGACAACTGATAAAGTCAATAATATGATTACCAATTTGTTTATTGACTCCTGGACTTGTTATTTGGCAGGCAAATTTGTTATATATTTTAATTCTAGCATTCGAATTTAACCATGTTAAGCAATCAATTCCAACTGTTTTATCATTATCCACAATTACATTGCTATTCTCTTTGTACTCTTCTTGGTAACAGAAGTTACAATTATTCGTTAAAAATTGGCACATTTCTATCTTGTTAAATATTCCCGCAAAATCTTGTGTTATGTCCAAATCTAAAAGATAGTAGTCGTCCATTTCAAGTTGATTTAAAATCTTTGGCAATTCTTCCAGCAGAGTCTCCACCTTAACGTCCGCTAGTTCCACTTTATACGGAATACATATTGGATTTATATATTTTTTATTAATATTTTCGATTTCTTCCTTTCCAAACATTTTATCTTCACTTTGTAAAAGAAAAGGTAGTTTTGCTTTTACTACATGACTTGTAGAAATAAATTTAGAAAATTTTCCTCGTAAGTAACTATTAAAAGCACCACATATTTCTTTTTCACAATAAAACTGTTTTCCTTTAGCACTCGTTCTTCACAATTCCGAATATCACTTATTTTCACAAGCATTATATTGTCACAAAAAGGTTCTGTAATTGGCGTTAGTAATTTTAAACTGCTGTTTGACAACAGCTCTTCTCTTTCTGTATAATTTATATTCCCAACATCGGTAATCAGATTGTTCTTATCCAAATTTTTCAACAGGAACCATAATCCAAACCTCTCGTCAGTTGGTTTTAATTTATTTCCGAACAATTGAGAAATATACATTTTGGAGGAGCTCATCTTCACTTTTTCAGCTACTTTTAACAACTAAATAAAAGCACCAAAAATTTTACTTTATATATTTACAAGAGTTAAAGCCGAATATCAGCGACAAAAAACGAAGACAGTCGAAGTAAAACTAGTGACCTTGAAAAAGTAGCCAAAACGTGGTAGCTGAAAGCAAGGCGACCCCCTTTTCTTACCTATATGAAAAAGATCAGCGCACAGCTCGTTGGTTGCGGAAAAATCATCATGGATTCTCGTGGATGGACGGACATATTAGATACAAGGAACTATAATACATTTGAATAAACAATCCACACGGAACTCGAATCATCTATACGAAAGGTGAAGAAAAAACGCCGTGAGCAGCGGAGCCCCATCACGGAAGTCGAATTTTTCCTTTCATCTTCGGTATTGAGTGTCTACAAGCGAAATATAATTGAAAGTCCACAAGCGATTTGTAATTTTGGTGGTTTCAAAACTGATGATGAGTGTTCGGTTGATCGGGGCTTTAAAAAAAGGTTTTAAGTTTTTAAGGGCTGAATCTCAGTAAATTTCAATTTTATGCCGATAGCAGTTAACAGGGAAAAAGCCAACACAATTCGTACGAGGGCATTTCTATCCATGCTTATCCGCCAATTGCCTTTGTGTTTTATTTTTAAATATTAACAAAGGAACTTAAATAGTAAACTGGAAGGCTTTTATGAAGATATTTTTTCTTTCTAAAAAAATCCAAAATTTCTATTTTATAAATAATAAAAATCCAAAATTCCTAATTTATAAATAAACAGTGACTTTAATAACATTTTCAAATTACTTAATATGTATGTATTTCATTTGTTAAAAAATTGTATTCACTTTTTTTTTAATTTTTTAAAATTACTATTCGCCTACTTGTATTTAGAATAAAAGTAATGCATTTAAAACACATTTAACAACAGCATTCAATTCCGATGTAAAAATGGAAGAAGTGGGGGGAAAAGTAATGTGGACTCCCTAAAAGGTACTAACTGGATACTAACTGAATACACGTACAAAATTTCAGCCCTCTAGGTTTCCTTAGAGAGTCTCTAGACGTGTTAGAAAACAAGCAAAAAAATTAAGGAAATATTGGCGTAAAAATCGTGGGGGTAAAGGTTAAAAGTTGAAACTCCCAAAAAACAGTGTCTGGCTATTAGCTTAACCTGTACACAAAATTTCAGCCGTCTAGGTTTATTTGGGGAGATTTTGACCCGAACGAAACTGTTAAGAAACAAGAAAAATCATGTTCTTTTGGGTATAAAAATGGTGGCGGTAGGGTTTGAAAGTCGAGACCCCCAAAAGGCACCCCCTTGATACTAACTCAATCCGAATACAAAATTTCAGCCCTCTAGGTTTATTCGGGTGACCTGTGCGAGTGGTACAAACTTCGAAAACGTCGAAAATGCATGAAATTGTAGCTTAAAATCACAACCTAGGTACGAACTTTATCAACACACCAAATTTCAACCTTCTACGTTAATTCTCGGGAGCTGGAGGCCTGTTAGATCCAGCGAAAATCATTTTTCCCCCCTCTACTCCCACTAAATCATCCTAGGAAGCTGAATTTTGGATATGTTGTAGATAATTGACCGAAACATTATTTAAAACCTGTTTGGAAAAGTTTTATTGCTTTTCCGCCCCCCCCACCACCCCCTTAAAGGTCGGGTCAGAAAAAGAATTTGCCCAAAATGTGACCCCACTTTGATAGTATGAGGTGCCTCGAAAATGAGCCCTGTTTACCAAATTTCATCTCTTAACTTCCATAGGGGGGCCCTACACAACTTAGAAGGTGGCGGGAATATATATATATAAATATATATATATATATATATATATATATATATATATATATATATATATATATATATATATATATATATATATATATATATATATATCAGACATTTTTTTTTCTACATATTCGTGTTCTACGGGTCCGAAAACGGATAGCGCCCCTACTCTCGCCTCTCGCAGCTCTTATCGTATAGACTGTATAAGTCTAATTTTTCGGAGAAAATTCAACTAAAAAGTGTGGTATTTGAAACGATTACTACTATCAGCGCCCATCATGAACTTTGAAGAAGTCACAATTTGTCACAAGTTGAGAATCATAATATCGACATACACTAGCCCTCGATGTGGCCATCGTTCTGGAGCAACTTGCGCCATGGAAAATGTTATATCCATATACAAATATTATTGTAATAACATTTAAATATTTATTGTAAAATATTTCTTTTTCTTTTAAATAAATTTATTAAAATAAAAAAATATGTTTTTATTTAGAGGAAAACCTGTGTAAACCAATTTTCAGATAAAAATATACAATCATAAACAAATACTTTACTTTGCAAAATACCACTTTTATTTTTGAAACTATGACAATATTGTTTCGAACCGTTAGTTCATTTTCAAACAGAATAAAAATTACATTCGATACATGCCCTTATATACTAATTTTTATCTACCTATACTTATGAAGGGGGAGTGGTATGTGACGTGGAAGTGGAAGGGGTGGGGTTAGTGAGGCGATCCGAAATCAAAAAAAAAAAGATTACATTACATGTGACAAAATGAAAACAAACACGTGATAAAAAACTGAAAATGAAATTGACAAAAAGACAATATTACAGCAAAATACAATTATAAAGGTTTCAATAAATTATAATATTGAAAATAAAGTTGAACTGTAAATATCGGTGTAGTCATTTAAAAGGTGATCAGAGTTATGTTTATTTATTTTTATTGCTTCTAGGATTGTTAACTTCTGTCCTTTGTTTGCCTCGTGTAACACGGTAATTTCCCGTTCTGGTGTGTGCCCGGTGTCAATTAAATGCCTCGCAAAAGCAGAGTCGGATTTCTTATTTTTATAAGATCTGAAATGCTCTGCTCTCCGGGTTTCAAAGTTTCTGCCAGTTTGACCGATGTAAAAACTATTACAATCCTGGCAGTTTAATTTGTAGATACCCGATTTTTTAAGTTTATCAATTTTTGTTTTATTGTTATACATTAAGTTTCCTAGATTAAAGCCTGATTTAACTGCTATATTTACGCTTGATTTTTCTAAAATTTTTTTAATTTTATCTGATATATTACCGAAATATGTAATAGTTTTAAAGTTAGTTTTTGGTTCTGGTTTAATGGAAGGGTAAATTTCTTTTAAAATTTGTTTAAATTCTTTCTTAGCTATTCATTTATCGATTAAGTTTGAGTTATATCCATTATTATTCGCTATTATTTTTATATTATTTATTTCTTTTTTAAAATTTTCTTCCGACAAAGGTATATTAAACTCTCAGTGGATCATGGAATAATAGGCAGCGATTTTATGTTGATACGGGCTTATTGAATCATTTGGAATTGTAATGCCAGAGTAAGACGGTTTTCTATGTATGTTGAAATCAAGTTTATTGTTAATTTTGGTTATAGTTAAATCTAAAAAGTTTATGCTATATTTTCTTTTTCTACCTCTAAGTCAAATTGAATTTTTCGTTTTAACGAATTTATTGACTACAAATTTTTCTAGTTGGCGGATCAATCCATCGAAGCCTATAATTATGTCGTCCACGTATCTATACCAAAATTTTACATGTTGTATGGTTAGTGTGTTATTCATTATTACTTCTTCTAAGCTCGACATATAAATTTCCGCCAATAGAGGGCTCAGAGGTGATCCCATTGAAAGGCCACTTGTTTGTCGGAAGAATTTATTGCCGAACTCAAAGTAGTTTTGTTTTAAAATTGTATTAAAGGTGTTTATTAACTCGGCTTGTTTTACTGGATTTTTTATCTTATTGTTTATTATTTCACTAATTAAGTTTAGACATTCCTTGGTAGAAATATTGGTGAACATATTACGCACGTCCAGGGACGCCAATTTGTACCGACCTGGAAAGGGGGTATTATTTAACTGATTTACAAGTTGGAAGCAGTTTTTAATGCTGTGTTCGGAGGTGAAGTGGGTTTCAGTTTTAAGAACCGAGTCTAAGTGTTGTGATAATTTATGTGATGGGCATCCAATATGGGAAACAACTGGTCTGATTGGATTTTTGTGCGTTTTTACCAATCCGTATAATCTAGGGGCTCTTGGGTTCTTCATCATACAGTAACGCTCAAATCTATTAATAATATACAATCATATGATAAAATTATGAATCAAGACACAGAGTTCGCGGTGGTTCAGACTAACAACGCCATCTTTTAATGGTTATTATAACTATCAAAGGATTTCAGCGCCATCTATTGGCAATTTTTAAAATTTTCGCATAGGGTTCGCTATTATCTGGATTACGAGTGCCATCTATTAGTTAAACTTGGAATTTATAGAGTTCAAAGGTGGCTACGTCATCTATTGAACACTTTTTCAAACTTACGCACAGGGATCGCTAGTATCCAGACTAGCAGCGCCATCTAGTAGTGGAACTTGGACTTTACAGAGCTCAAAGGTGGCTGCGCAATATATTAGGGAAATTTTGAGTTCTTAAGTTAAGCTAAATTCACTTAGGTCCCGTTAGTTTAGACCAAGTTCCATTAGGTGTCGTTAGGTTAGACAAAATTTCGTTGGGTTCAGTTAGTTTTGGGACTAAAATATTCCTCCACCCACCGCCGGAGGTTTCTAGAACCGCCCCGGTAGTTTGCAACCTCCCGAGGTCGCTCAAAAAATCGGGAGGTGGTTTTCAAATACCCACATTTCTACTACTTGCACCAAGTGGCATATCTTCTGAACTATTCGATTGTTTTTAATGAGATTTTCAGAAATTATGCAGTTTGGTTCCTAAATGGTCCCCTATGAATTTAATCGAAATCGGAGTAACGGTAGCTACGCCGCTACCATATCATTCGATTAATATACTAAATTGCACCAAGTGGCATAACTTCTGAGCTATTCAATTCTTTTTTATGAAATTGTCAGAAATTATGCGGCCTGGTTCCTAGATGGTCCCCTACAAATTTCACTGCATTCGGAGTAATAGTATCCGGAGCGCTACCATGAAATCCCATTAAATGTCAATATCTTATTTACTGCTAGTTCCACTTCGCTCAAATTTTTACAGTATTTTGGGGGTTAGTTTCTAAAATATTTTTGGGGGTTAGTTTCTAATTGCTATTGAGCAATTCCATGTATATAAACCGATCACTGAAAAATGGCATGTTGTCCAAATTTAATTTCCCTGTGTATATAATAAGTTTAAGTGGTGTTGAGCTATCTACTCGAATATTATTGAATTATCTTCTTCGAATTCCCAAAAATATTTTATCAATTCTTTCCGAGTTTAAAATTAATTAAAAAATGATTGCATGTGGCATTGAATATACTTTACATACACTATCAATCAGACCGATTTCCATCCCAAAACATGCACAAGTATTGAAGTAATTGTAAGTTTTATTTTTTTTCTTTAATTGCTTATACTAAAAATTTCTTAATTATAACTTTCGAATGAAACGTTTAATGTTTATGAAATTTAATGGGAGAGCTGGAATTTGAACTGGCTCGACTAAGTTCGTTAGCCAGACACGTCGGATGCCCAGAAGTAGGTTTTTCAGGCATTTTTTAACAGCCACAAAATGAGTTTTTTGCCAGAATTAAGCAATTTTTACACCAATCGAAAGAAAAAGGCAATATGCGTAAAAAATGTTTTTGGACCATTAGTTTTTGAGAAAAATTAGAAAATATGTTTGAAGAAACCATTTTCTATTACACTCGCAGTCACAGTTAAATTACTTCTGTCTCATGTTTTGTGATGCTACATTCGAAAAAAGGCTGTATAAGTGGCGTGTCATGATATCTTTAATCCAAGGTAGCGATTTAGCTATATTTTATTTTTCTCAATTGAGTAAGATTTTGTATATATTTGTTCCATTTTTTTTTTTTTTTTTGAGAAAAATTATCAAGAAAATTTGTTCTATGTTAAAGACGTTTGATTACGTTTACATGGAATTAAAACTGTTAACATTTTGGTACAATTGCATAAAAATTAATTTAAATCACAATGAAACAATAACACTAACGTAAATTTACACATGTTTGAAGACATTCTTAATAATTTTGTACAAGGTACGCACGACATATTCAATTTTAATGCTTCTGCGCATTCAGTTTTTTTTACTTTTAATTTGACAAATAAAATTAAAATGGATGCATACATACATATTTATACATAAAAATTTTAACACATTCTTTTTTAATAGCTTTCAATGAAAATTTTCCTTAGTAAAAAGGGAAAAAATTTTACTTAAAGGTGAATGTCAAACGGAAATCTATCAAAAGAAATACATGCAGAAAAAACTTGCTTCGATTTAAACTCAGTTTTCCAACGGGTGTTGTCTGTTATTATCCGAAAAAAAAACCGAAACTTTTATTTTCGGATACGGTTCTGGTTTCGGATATTTAATTATTTCGAATATCCGGTAGTTTTGGTTACGGCTACGGGTATCCATAACATCCCTAATGTAAATATTCGTCAATCCAACTTCATCCAGAGAAAGTTAGTTATTTTCCACTTTCGGAAGAATACGTTTGTAAACATTTTTTTTTTTATAAAAACGTATTATCATATAAACATATTTAGTTTGCAATTTTTTAATAATTAGTTCCTACGCTTCTGAAATTATTTATCCATTTGAAAACTTGGATCACAAACGTGTGGGTAAAAAATTTCATTTTCACTTTCACTGAAATCATTTCATACATTCATATATTCAGAATTTATTCATTCCACAGAAAAATCCTAAATTATTAAAAAAGCCAAATAATTAATAACAGTAAAAATAAAAATAAAAAAAATAAAACATTTATTTATAATATTTTCATTTTTATAAAAACATGTATTATATTTTATATTCATTTTAACTAAAATGTCATATTTAAACACACATTGTTAACTTTACAATTATGCAATACTTATTCACTCAAATTACGATTAAAAATCAAAACTTAAGGTTCATAACATTTACAATCCGTGTAGAGTGTCCATAGGTCCCGGCTTTTCCAGATTTGCCACGGTTTTGATTCCGTCGTCCTGGTGTCCCGACAGACTTTTTCGGGACGTCCATTTGTCCCGGTTTTTAAAACTACTTATTTCTTATTTTCATCCCCTTATAGGTACACAATTTTTCATTTTAAATAACGAATAGCACAATATAGTTCAGTGAGTATCATATTGAAAGATCAACTGTAGGTTGGTTTTTTTCTGGAACTCACAAAGAACTTTTTTATGAGCGTAAAACTGAGGTTTCGGGACTGGTGGTGTCATAGGTCGTACATATTTCTTAAAATAAGGTTGAATTTGATATTTCGACTATCTTGATAACCGAATTCCGCGTCAAAATGTTAAAACGTACAAAAAACATATTTCCGTTTTTTTTTCTTAGCTTCTGTCCCGGTTTTGATTTATCAAAATATGGGCATCCTAAATCCGTGCGAAATATTTACAATCGCAGCTAGTAGACCTAAAAATATTTTTAAAAAAAATTAATTATTTATTAAATTTTCCTAGTTTTTTTAGATTTTACCATAACTTACGTAACATAAAACATTTAATTTTCGTAACTTTTAACCATATACCTACATAAATAAATTGTAATATTATTTTGCTTGTCTTCATGATATTGACATTGGTGAACAATTAAAATGAATGGAATTCAATTCAAATTTTTAAATAGTAGTTAAGTGAAGCACCACTAACAGCGCCACTAATACAAAAGCGCCAACATTAAATTAAATGTTCATATTTTAATACACTTTTCCTTGAAAATTAAATTGTGTAAGAACCTCAATTTCATAAGAAATTTTATGAAAATTTAAAAAATATATACTTTTTAGAACAAGGGGCAATTTAATTTGAAAAAAAATTAACATTTTAAATAAAGAGCCATTAATAGGTAATCTATACATATAATACAACTGTAACGAGACCGTTTCTGTACATGGAATATTTTTTGAAAATTTTGCTGGTACTGTAAATAGTTATCAATGTAGATATCAAAACAACGATTATTAAAATTTTGGTCTGTCTGTTCACACATTACGCAGAAAATACTGGACAGATTTTAATGAAATTTGGTGTGCTGATAACTTGTTACCCGGGTCAACATCTAGATACTTTTTACTTCAGGAACATGTCTCATTTCCATGAGAAAATGGAAAAGGCATGTTGAGCATATGCACACATTAGGTAAAAACTATTGAACGGATTTTGATGCAATTTGGTGTGCTGATAACTTATTACCTGAGTCAAAATCTGAGATACTTTCTACTCCGGGGAAGTGTCTCATCCCCACGGGAAAATAGAAAAACCATTTTGAGCATGTGTACACATTACGCGAAAACTATTGAACGGATTTTTATGAAATTTGGTGTAGTGATAACTTATTACGTACGTCAACATTTAGGATACTTTTTATTACGGGAAAATGTTTCCTTCCCTCGGGAAAATACAAAAATCATTTTGAGCATGTGCATGCATTACGCAAAGCTATTGTTTTATGCAAATGCTTTATAATTACTATACTTATATACTTCTCATTTATTTTAGGATGTGGATATTTATACATACAGTATGTATACGCAATTGGCTATTTATACATACACTATGTATACGTAATTGGCTATTTATACATACACTATGTATACGAAATTGGCTATTTATACATATATAGTATGTATATGAAATTGGCTGTTTATACATATGATATGTATGATATATGTATACTGAATTGGCTATTTAAACATGCAGTATGTATACGAAATTGACTACTTATACATACTGACTGAATGCGATATTATTACAATTAATATTTTAATAATAACTACACCATTATAATAACCGAATATCTCCGATTGAGCTGAATTTTTTTTACATAATCTTTTTGGCTTAAGAAATTATTACCTAAACGGATTTTGGCGACGCTGACCGGAACTGTATTTTTCAACCCTTCGAATGTCAAGTCTAGGGGTTACTAAAAGATGTTTTTCGTTACCATAGCAACAAAAATTAAAAATAAATAAATTCTTATAGAACTTGGTTAGTGACACAAAAACAAGGAATGATGTTTTTCGATATTTTGCTTTCGTGATATTCTTAAACTTGTAAAATTCACTAAGTATATTGGATAAATAATTACGGTATATTACGGCTTTTATTGATAGAAGTTAGTGGAAAATGGACCGGATGACATCATTGAAACTTCAGTTTCAGGCGAAGGGTAATTAAATAATTTTGAAGCGATTACACGCCGAGACTCATTTGTAAATAATTACCCTTTGCCCAAGAATGAGGTTTCATTGGTAATGTCTCGTTCATTTTTCTCTTATTTCTGTAAATAAAAACTAAAATATATCGTTTAAAAATTATAAAATTTAAAAATGAGTTTATGTTCATAAAAATTGTTACTATGTATAACTAAACGCAGAATTCTTGATGGATCAAAGTCCAACGAAAAGGAAAGAAAATAGCCAATTGCGTATACATACTATATTATGTATAAATAGCCACATCCTTTATTTTAAGCCCGAACGACGTCGCGGGTACAGCTAGTATTTAATAAAAGAATTTCTTACACACAATAGTACGTATAAATATGTTAACCATCTCACAAGCGAGAAATCACAAAAAATTGTTGAAGTTCGTCTTGGATAACAATCAAGTAGAACATATTTTTCAGATAATATCAGAATTCTTTTGATTAAATTAATATTTTTATTCGCTAAAAATTACAGAGCTGTAACGAAATAAGCACACACGTAATAACCACACTCAACATGTTTTGGAGGGGATACCCTCACATACATAGTGAGTTATCTCTTCAGTGTGTTAGTGTTTTACATATCAGTGGCGAATGTAATACTCATGTATATATGTATGCATTCTTTATAGATGCATTATTTCTATATATATATGTGTATGTGTGTATACATTAAATAATAATTTTTTTTTACATCTTTTGTAAACATTGTTAGAATTCATATACGAAAATTAATCTAGTAGATAATATTCAAATATACATATATGTACATATATATACATATATATATTCACAAATTATTCACATTAATTTACCTAATGATTTATTCTTAAAATAGAAATATTAGAAACACATAAGTATGATTTCTGACCATTTGAAAAGGGTTGTCGTATTATCAATAAAAAACAATAAAGCTAGTAAAATATATATGTATTAGTCAAAGTTATAGCTTTCTTTGTGTAACGAAGATGTCTAAATAAAAAATAAATAAAATATTATTAGGCCCGATTCACACTATAGTGCCGATACCGATATGTTCCCGCCCCAGTCACGCTCCGATATAATTTTGTTGTGTTCACATTACAGTGCTCGTACCTGCTCGCTCTCTATTCACACTATGGTGCCGCTCTCGCTCCGGTTTCGCTCCGATAAAATTTTTTTTTCCATATTTTGAACACTATTGTATTAGGAGAACATAATATCATAATACAATATGTCTATTAGTTAATTAGTTAAGATGTATCATAATGTATTGTAGCAAGACGTCGCGTCGTTATGCTGTATCATATTTTCCTAATACAATAATTTTCAAATAAATGGAGAAGGCTGAGAAACGGAGCGGAGTGGAATCGAAAACGTGTTCACACTATCGATATAGGTCTGATATCGTTGCGATACCGCTCCGATAAAATATTATCTGAGTGGTAGTGATATTGGAATTCATTACCTCTGAATACTTTATTATTTCTTAATTTAAAAAAAGAAAACATATTATGGTAATGGAAAATCCCAGAAAAAGAAAATTTTGTCATATTATTAAAAAATTATTAAAAATTTTAAGTTTTTAATAATATGCTTTGTATATATTTAAGCAATGCACAGCAGCTTTAATTTTTTAATGAAGTCGCCACTGATGTAACGAAATAACCACACTTCTCCTCTTTGGTCCCGATGGTGTGGTTATTTCGTTACAGCAGTGTAGATAAAAATAACATTACAACTTTTGTTTCAAAAAATAAAAATTGTATCCATTTTATAGCATTTCTACTTATAATTTGAATCAATAGTTTTGAGGGACGTTTTTTAACATCGAAATATACCATAATTAAGGTGACCAGACGTCCCGTTTTCAATGGGACAGTCCCGTTTTTCAGACACATGTCCCGGTGTCCCGACCAAACTTCTCGGGACGCCCATTTATCCCGTTTTGGCAATATTTGAACTTATATGCTATTTTATGAAAAGTTTTATTCATTATGATTAGACTAAGATGTCTAATTGTATTATTCATATTCTGATGATAAAATGAACTTGTTTATTATTCTGAATAAAATATTATCACTGGTGTAAGAGGATTGGCTATGATTTCCTTGTTAATATCCTTTTTTTTCTATCTTCCTACTCCTAACCAGTGGGAATTTTCCCGGGAATATTCCCATTTGGGTAATTATTGAGTATTTTCCCGGGAAAATTCCCAAGGTAACACATTCCATAACTGTATTACAGATAGAGATGGGCAACGGCAAAATTCCTAATGGGAATTTTCCCGGGAATATTCCCATTTGGGTAATTATTGAGTATTTTCCCGGGAAAATTCCCGAAACCTGAGTAAAAACGATTACTTACAATTAGCTGTACTATTTTACAAATGCGTTTTTAATTAAAGACCGCGACACCGGTCCCTCAATTTACGTGAATATTCATTTCATGGGGATTCAATTTATGCGGATAAAAAATCGCGTAAATTAAATCCATCATTATAAAAAAAAATACTGGAAATAAAAGCTACCAAAAATTATAGAGAATTTTATAATACAAATGATAACGAAAATGTAGAAATTTACACGTTAAAATTTTAAAAATATCGTTTTTTTCGATATCAATAATTTTCGATAACGAAAAATAAGTAGGTTTTGACAGTCCCAATATATTAGGAATACCCACAACTTGCTTCGCTTACGCCTTCAAAAATTTCGTTATTTTTGAGCTACGATGTACCGTTTACGAGATATTTACGAGCAAAGGTTTACGTTTTCGAAAAGTACTGAAAACTAATTTTTTTGAAAATATTTTATTGGTGACAAAACCAATTTGACTAATCAGTCTGAATCAATTAATTATAATCGGTTTATAATGAATAACTCGGTATCGATAATTTTCGATAACGAAAAGTAAGTTTTGATAGCCCCAATATGTGCGGAATACTCACAACTTGCTTCGCTTAAGCCTTCAAAAATTTCATTAGTTTTGAGCTACGATGCACCATTTACGAGATATTTACGATCAAAACTTTACGTTTTCGAAAAGTATTGAAAACTAATTTTTTTAAAATATTTTATTGGTGACAAAACCAGTTTGACTAATGAATCTGAATCAATCAATTATAATCAGTTTATGATAAGTAACTCGGTATCGATAATTTTCGGTAACGAAAATTAAGTTTTGATAGGCCCAGTATGTTCGGAATACCCACAACCAGCTTCGATTAAGCCTTCAAAAATTTCGTTATTTTTGAGCTACGATGCACCGTTTACGAGATATTTGCGATCAAAAGTTTACGTTTTCGAAAAGTATGAAAACTAATTTTTTCGAAAATATTCTATTGCTGACCAAATAAATGGGACTAATAGAGCATAAATTAAACCATTATACAATCAACTTATAATAATTTGTTAGACATTTAGTAGTAAAAGTAATTAAACACATTTAACTGAAAATATTATGTTATTTATTCTTCTTTTCTTCAATTATAACTATTAGGAGTATGTAGCTATTAGGGATATGCTGCTACAATTTTATTTTGTTTTTGGATTTTAATTTACTTATATGGTTTCTTACATTTTCTTTTACATCAATATTTTGCCGATCGACGTTTTTCCCACGTTTGTCTGTTTTTATTATACAAATATTTCTTTCGATCAAGCTTTTAGTTTACTTTTTTATAATAGTTTACATTTTATCTTGTACGCAATATCTTGATTTAATTTTTGTTTTTACCTTTTTGTTTTCAGTGAATAACGTTCTGACCCTGTATTAATTAAACCTTTTTGTATATTTGTCGCCAGTAAATCGCAATTTCGCTTTCGTTTCTTTCCTTCCGAAACAGGTGTTGTTAAATTTCCATTAGTATTATTTGGGAAAGTTTCATCCAAATTAAAATATATATCCGAATTAACAGTAATAGTTAAAACAGGAGACAAAAACTGTCCATTATTTAAATTTAAATGGATAAAATTATTTAAATTGTTTAAATTATTTGGTTTAAATTGTTTAAATTATACGATTAAATTCAGAAAGAGCTGTTAAATTAATTTTTTCTTTATCAGCGTCCATATTTTGAAATTAAAATAAATTATAATTATATTTTAATAACAATAATGCTACGAAAGGATTCGTCTAAACTCAGTAAACATTAAATATGACTAAATTTGTGAACATCATTATTCACTTACATTGTAAAATGATAACAGAAGAAGGAATACCAAAATGCGTGTAGTTCTGTATGTACCTACAATCCACTCTAACCAACATGTAGCCACTTAATAAAAGAAATCACATACATATATCTTTTTTAATCTAAATAAAAAGTTAATTTTTTGTTTTTTCTTTGTTACAACTGCCCATGCAACAAAAATTTCTTAAACCATTTATTCTTAGGTTTTTAAAATTTAAAAAAAAAGTTTATGGACTATAACTTTTTTATTTTCTAGAATTTTAGGATGAAAATTTCACCAAACGATAGCTTAAATGTAGCTGAATCCAATGATATAAAAATCTCAAAAACGACAAATTTGCAGTTGTAACAGTTTTATTCTCAATATGTGCGATATTTATATATATATATATATATATATATATATATATATATATATATATATATATATATATATATATATATATATATATATATATAAATTTTAGTGAATATCATTTTCGTTTTCCGGGCTTAGGTCGCGTCATGACACCTGCCGTAATAGTGTATTTTCAGTTTTGGAAATTCGTTAATAAAACTTGCAATTACTTCAATACATGCAGTAGCGTAGCTGAGGTGATGAGCCCCTGGCCACAATTGAAAGTGTTGCTCTTTTTTTATGAAAAGAGAGGGGAGAGTTTAGTAACTAAAAAAGATTCGCCCCCTACCCACAATCACATCATACGTCTCCGCTCCTGTTTTGTACAAACTACAGTCACATGGGCTTCTGGGTATGATTCATTGAACTTCATGGAATTACGCGATAACGCTGCTCAGTTTCTTTATTTTTCAGACTTGTAGAAATGCTAGATATCTATTTACTTTCAACTTGTAGCCTAGTTTAAGACTAGCCAGTGTAGTCATATAGATATTTTGATTGTTATTTTATTCCAGTCTATGTTTTTGAGTAATTTTTTCAATGTATTTAGTATTAAAATCAGGTGGTACAGCGGCGCCCCCATGCTCCAGCGCCCCTGGCGGGGGCCATCCCTGCCACCCGCTTGCTGCGCCACTGAATACATGTGCTTGTATTGGGATGGAAATCGATCTGATTGGTAGTATATATAGAGTACATTCAATGACACATGTAATCATTTTTTAATTATTCTTAGTAGTCGCGTCAATAAAGGTTTTTCCTCAGAAGTCCTCGGAAACAGCTCCGATTTTGATGACTTTTTTTTTAAATTTTTGTTTTTTTATATTATTTAAAATCAGAAACCTTTCAGAGGGGGGAAATAATTATTTATATTGTTTAAGGGGGACCATTAGTGTATGACCGCCTGAAAAAAAATTGGGAATTTTTTTAAAGGAAACTACTGTATGGAATGTTTTAATATTTTAAGGATATATTCGCTGATATATAATAAATTCATGATAAAATTTTTGGACCAAAAAATTGAAAATTCAGTGAGTTATTCGCGATCTCCCAAGTGCCTGAAATCAAAAAAAACCAAAAAGCCTATTAAATTAGGTGTTGCCCGTGCCATGAACCTTAATCGAAACAAAAAAATAACAAAATGGCGGTGTTTTTAAAAAAAAAGTTTCAAAATTTGCGCACAAATTTGATGATTTTTGGCCTGTAAACATTGTATTGTGGAAAAAAGAGCATATAATACTTAATTCGAGGTAAATTTTCGGGGAAACGACCAGCCGTGTATTTTCTGCTGGTATGGCGGTTTGTTGCCTATTATATTAGTAATACCCAGCGAAAATTTTAACCAGATCCTATGCGTCGTTTTCGGGCAATTGACAGCAAAAAATTTTATTGTTGAACAAAAGCGCATGTAATACTTGATTCGAGGTCAATTTCCGCGAAAACGACCAGCTGTGTATTTTCTGCTGGCATGGCGGTTGGTTGCCTATTATATTAGTAATAACCAGCGAAAATTTTAACCAGATCTTATGCGTCGTTTTCGGGCAATTGACAGCAAAAAATTTTATTGTTGAACAAAAGCGCATGTAATACTTGATTCGAAGTCAAATTTTAGGAAAACGGCCAGCCGTGTATTTTCTGCTGGCATGGCGGTTTGTTGCCTATTGTATTAGTAATAACAAGCGAAAATTTTAACCAGATCTTATGCGCCGTTTTCGGGCAATTGACAGCAAAAAATTTTATTGTTGAACAAAAGCGCATGTAATACTTGATTCGAAGTCGAATTTTGGGAAAACGGCCAGCCGTGTATTTTCTGCTGGCATGGCGGTTTGTTGCCTATTGTATTAGTAATTACAAGCGAAAATTTTAACCAGATCTTATGCGTCGTTTTCGGGCAATTGACAGCAAAAATTTTTATTGTTGAACTAAAGCGCATGTAATACTTGATTCGAGGTCAATTTTCGGGAAAACGACCAGCCGTGTATTTTCTGCTGGCATAGCGGTTTGTTGCCTATTGTATTAGTAATAACCAGCGAAAACTTTAACCAGATCCTATGCGTCGTTTTCGGGCAATTAACGGCAAAAATTATAATGTTGAACAAAAGTACATAACATAGCTATTGACTATCGCTATCACTGCAGCAGTAGCGGAACTTTTTTTTTGGAGCCTTGGGAGATCGCGAATAACTCACTGAATTTTCAATTTTTTGGTCCAAAAATTTTATCGGGAATTTACTATATATCAGCGAATATATCCTTAAAATATTAAAACATTCCATACAGTAGTTTCTTTTAAAAAAATTCCCAAAAATCACTTTTTTTCAGGCAGTCATACACTAGTGGTCCCCCTTAAACAACATAAATAATTATTTCCCCCCTGTGAAAGGTTTCTGATTTTAAATAATATAAAAAAACAAAAATTTTAAAAAAAAATCATCAAAATCCGAGTTGTTTCCGAGGACTTCCGAAGATTGCCTTTTAGCGAATTTCCAGAATGGAATTCAGCTATTACAGCCACTGTCATGACGCGACCTGAACTCGGGACCATGGCAGAAATTTGTTTTGAGGTCCCTAGGAACCGAAAATAATATTCACTAAAATTTATATATATATATATGTATATATATATATATATATATATATATATATATATATATATATATATATATATATATATATATATATATATATATATATATATATATATATATATATATATGTCCGCACGATAACTCTCGAACGAAATGTCCTAGGTTTACGAAATTTGGTGAGAACGTTGGAAGTCGAAAAATCTTGGATGAGTTCTTCAGCCAGACACGTCGGATGCCAGGAACATGGTTTTTGTTCTTGCAAAAAATTAGTTTTTTGCCAAAATTTCCACTTATTCAAAAATTTTTGCGAAATTTTTTTACACCATTTAAAAGAGAAGAAAAAATTACATAAAAAAGGTCTTTAAACTTTTTTTCTATGTCAACTAGTTTCCGAGAAAAACCTTGTTGTTTAGAATGTGATTATTTTATCGTATAAAGTGTGAATTTTTTCACATTCTAACTAAGTACATATTCCACACAATATGGATATTTTGTATATAACATATATTATATGCATACCATATCCTTTTTGACACGATCACATAATCTTATTGTGATATATGTATAAGGGTACAAGACCATTTCATTATCCGTACTACCATTATGCGTACGGTTTGTGTGTGTTGTATATACATATACAGTCTACGTGAGAAAATTTTTAAAGTAAACAAAGATTTTTATGTAAACAAGTCTTAAATTT